>JAEANM010011456.1:0-15265 GCA_017656035.1 Myanophis thanlyinensis | reverse complement strand
CAGTTGGTCATACCCTTATGGGATTTGAACCTGGGTCGCCTGCATCGTAGGCAGATGTTTTAACCTCTAGACCACAACCTCTAGACCACAACCTCTAGACCACAACTAATATATATATCAGTGTTCCAGTATAAATGTGTAAGCCAGGGGTGTCCAACCATGGCAACTTTAAGATCTTCAACTCCCAGAATTCCCCAGACAGCCATGGGAATTCTGGGAGTTGAAGTCCACAGGTCTTAAAATTGCCAAGTTGGGCATCCCTGGTATATAGGCTGTTAATAGAAGTGTTCTTCTGTACAGGACTTTTTTTTTTCCACTTATTATTATTATAGGAAAAAAGACTTTGCTTCAAGCTATGACTGGAATCTGTAACGGTCTGTGCCCAGGGATCGAAGCAATATTCATATCAAATGCCTTGCCTCATGGCAACAGGCTGGTTCAGCTCATGCTTCTTTGCTGGCACCAAGAACCTCACTTTAGTAAGAAAATTGTAAGATATATGTTTATTATTACTGGACAGATGATTGTTTAACAACCAAATTGTAATATATAGGATTATTAGTAACACTTTGGAAAAAGAAACATGTAAATTGTGAGTTAAACTTTGGAAACTGGAATAAAAACTTTGAAAAAATAAGAACCTCACTTTCGACCCAGCGCTGCAGGTAATATTCTTCTCAACTGCTGAAAAAGAGTTGGCTTTTTAAAAAAAAAACTGGTTTAGAAGTGGGGGATTTACCCCCCTGCTAAAAAAATAGCAATGGCTGGCTGGGGAATTCTGGGAGTTGAAGTCCCTCCATGTTAAAGATTGAGAAACGCTGCTCTAGAGAAATGCTATGTTATTCTGAGGTATCTGTGCGAAAGTCTTGTCGGCTGCTGCAATAGGCATGAAATCACCTTGGAAAAAAAAGCCACATTCTAATAATAATAACAGAGTTGGAAGGGACCTTGAAGGTCTTCTAGTCCAACCCTCTGCTTGGGCAGAAAATCCTACACCACTTCAGACACATGGTTGTTCAGTCTCTTCTTAAAAACCTCCAATGTTGGAGGTTTACAAGTTCTGGAGGCAAGTTGTTCCACTGATTCCACTGTTCTTGCTGTCAGAAAATTTCTCCTTGGTTCTAGGTTGCTTCTCCTTGATTAGTTTCCACCCATTGCTTCTTGTCCTGCCCTCAGGTGCTTGGGAGAATAGCTTGACTCCCTCTTTTTTGTAGCAGCCCCTAAAAGTTCTCGTTGCCTGGCATCCTTTTCAGTTTTTCCTTCTAGTCTTTTAACCCTGGGATTTTCTGGTGATCTCCCTTTTACTAACATGGACTGATCCTGCTGGGCTCCCAAGTGTAGACCAACAATTTGTTTTGTTTTGTGTTTCTTCGTAACTGATAGGTTTTTTTTTTTTAAATCTTCTTGTTAAGTGCACAAAAGGCAGGGCAAAGAAGCCGCACAATTGAAATTAATAATATTTAAAACGATTATAGTCCCTTGGAAGAACCGGACATCGTGGTCGGGAATCATTTAGACCGCAGGACACGGCGATGTCGTCATCAAACGGGGCCGCGGAGCCGACATCAGCTGCGTAGATGCCGAGGGACCGCAAGCCGGATGAGAGAAGTTCCCATAGTCCCTTGCGCGTCAGAGCGGCCTGGTCCGGTTGCCATGGAGACAGCTGCCGTGCTGCGCGTGAAGAGAAAGCGCGGAGGGGCTTTGCCGGCCGAAGCGCTGGTCCTTGCCTGCAAGCGCTTCCGTAGTGATGCTGAGGCTGCCGCCGAGGCTTCCTCTTCCTCCTCCTTGCCCGGAGAGGGCGAGGTGGAGAAGACTCTCTTCAAGTTGGTAGCCACCGTAAACTCGGAGGTGAGGCTTCCCATGCTTTGGCTGGGATCGTTAGCAAGGAGATTAAATGGCTGTTTAATTATCGTTAGTTAAAACGCGATGTTTAAGCGGGGTTGGCTGGGGGATTCTGGGAGTTGTAGTCCACACATCTTCAAAGGGCGAAGGTTGCACTGATCTAGGTACCGGTAGTCCTCGATGTACAGCAATTCGTTTAGTGACCAGTCGAAGTTTCAACGGCCCTGGAAAAAAGGACTGTTCTTCGCACTTAGGACCGTTTGCAGCATCCCTGTGGTCAAGTGATGAAAAGTCTCATATTTATGACGGTCCCAGGGTCGCGGGATCCCCATTTGTGTCCTTCTGACAAGCAAAGACAATGGGGAAGCCCGATTCATGATTCACTTAACACACGTGGCAAGAAAGGTTGTTAAATGGGGCAAAGCTCGCTTCACAAATTTCTCAGCGAGATAAATTTTGGGCTCCCTTGTGGTCATAAGTCAAGGACTGCCTGTGTACTATGGAAAATTTTTGATACTTTGTAATCTTTTCAGGGGTCAAAATGGTACATCAAAATGGGTAACAATTTTTTTGTTGAACTTTCAAATGGGTTGACTTACAGAATGGGTCCAAAAATCTGGGACCTCAGTAGAACATCTTGTCTCTAGAAGTTATGGGTGCTCCCATCGCTGGAGGTTTATAAGGAGAGATTGGACAACCATTTGTCTGAAATATTAGTGTTTCCTGCTTGGGCAAGAGGGGTGGATTAGAAGACCTCCAAGGTCCCTATTATTCTATGTTCTATGATGGTTTTGCAAAAGCTGGAGTGAATTGGCCCGTATCCTGCCCCAATCGGTGGGAGTGGGGTGGGAGGTCATTACAGTATCTTGGACTGGATTTTAACATCCTTCTTTGTTTTAGGGTGGAAGTGGAAAGTAAGTTCTGTGTACCAAATAATATAGAACATTCAGTCCCAGAATGTTCTCAGCAACCTGTGGGAATCTTGCCCTGGGATATCTGCCCTGTTCCAAACATTCCAGATTTGTACACCCTGGAATTATGTGTCGTGTGTGTGCATGTGTGTGTAATATAATTATTAATTAATTATATAATTATATATATAAAAAAATCTTGAATAGATATCTTTTTCTATTGGAAAACCCTAAAGGTATGAGAGAGGAGAGATTATGCCGAGAGATTATGCTGAGTGGGGAATTCTGGGAGTTGACGTCCAGGTGCCTAAAAGTTGTTGTGGTTCAGAAACACTGCTCTAATCCCAGGTGCTAACTGAACGTCTTTAAAATGTCTTTAGGCTGAACCTGTTGACAAATACGTACAAGAAGCTTTTACCCAACAGAAAGGAGGCCAGATTCTGCGGCCCGCTCTAGGGAGTGCCCAAAGAATAATTAAAGATCTTCGTTCTTCAAAACAAGCCAAAAGGCAGGAAAGCCGCTACCGCCTGATCACTAGCCTTCGTCCAAATGTCAGCGATGGAGAAAATGCTGCTCTCAGAGCAAATGAGAAAGAATTTGATGAAAAGGAACAGTCTTCCGTCTCTGAGAAAGACAAAAATGACGGCACCTCAGGCTGCTGTAGAGACTTTCAGTTCTTTGATATTATACAGGAGGAAGATGTGGAAAATGATGCACCTGCTTCCCATTTACAGGTTAGTACTAAGTTATGGACCATCAGAAGCCTGTATTAAAATGGAATAAGCGCCACTGATGCAAATACAGTGGCACGATCCCAACTACAAGCTGGCCCATAATGTATCTTAGGTTTAAAGCAGGGGTTACCAATCTTTTCTATACCCTGCACCCTGAGAATGCTTGATACATTCTCACACCCCTTAAAAATTATTATATGCATATAATTAGACATATACACTATAATTTTGAAACTTCTAAACCCAGGTTTTTGCACCCAATGGAATATCATCTCATACCCCCGGTTGGGAATCCCGGGTTTAGAATAATGTTTTTCACTAGGGCCTCTTACTCCAGTTCAGCCCATCTCGTAATCTTCAGTTGTTTATGGAGGTTTTTTTTTAGTCCTGTAAATGCATTGGACATTATGTAGTCACACCTGTTTTTATATCAGGACTCGGATTCTGGAATATTTGCAGTAATAATTGAAGCCAATTTCCTCATGGTGGAGGACAATGGGACTCAAAACATTCTTCAAACACTCCTTTTAATGGTTTTCATTGCATCGACATTTTAATTGTATTTTGAAGAAGACATTTGTTTAAAACACTAAAAATAATTTAAACAGAAATGGAGAATAATTGCAGAACTTCAAAGTATAATATAAAATATTTCAGTGGGAGGGGGAGAGGCAGGGAAAAAGAGATATGTGGGGTTTTTTTTAAACTTTTTTCTTTTGTCTTTTATTTCTAAACCAAATCTCATCTTTTTTTTACTTCAACCCTATCCTCTGTGCAAAGTGTTTGTGATAGCAATAATATTGATTATAAATAACAATATAATTGTATTACGGATTCCATTGTTTTATATACGCATGCATTTATGCATATATGTATGCATCCTATTCCTTTCTTTTTCTTCCTGTGTGTTTATGGGCTTTCTTTTTATTCCATTAATTAAAAATATGTTTAATGTATTCATATTTTAAGTGTTGCTTTAATTGTACTCTATTCGTTTTAACTGCATTTTATAAGCTGTCCTGAGCTGTTAAGGGAATGGATACGATACAAATATTATCAGTGAATAATATGGTTAGTTTGGTTTGGGCTCCATTGAGAAGCCAGCTATTACAAAACTCACAGATAATATTTCCTGTAACTGATCAGTGAAAGAAGTTGCCATAGATTGTCCACATTTCCAGTCATAACAAGGTCAGACTTTATGGTTTAGAAGCAAGTTCTAAAAACAGCAAGAGTAATCCAGAACAAAGTGCAGTGTGTGGACCGGGCATTGATTGTGTTGCAACAGTCTAGTGCACTTTGAGTTCAGATAGCCCTGGGCTAAAATACCTTTTGACATTATGCCACCTTTATGATGTGTGGCATTCCTCCAGCCACAATAGCCTCTTCAGCAACTTGAAAAGCAAGCAAGGGAGTTCCATGTTTTCTAGAGAGCTTCAACACAGAGGAAAACCCAGCTAAAATCTTGCAGTGCCTGATTTATGTTGGTACTATGACCTCAAGGAGAAAGAAGCTGTTATAATTGTGACATTAATTTAGATGTCGTCCACGAACCCTGGTATTTAAACTTTCTAAACCATAGAGTTGGACCACAATATGCCTGGTATTTTGGACAAGATGTGGCAACTTTTTCAGTGATCAGTTACTCAAAATATTATCTTTGCATTCTGTTTTTTAAAAGTACATTTTACCGAGCTTCTGGTGTTACTAAAAGATACAAATACTATAGTTAATGGACACCTGATTGTTGGTCCTTAAAAATTATATATTTCTAGCCTTACGTGTCATTAAATAATAGCAGTCAAATAGAGGGAAGAAATTTTATAAAAAGTCTCCTCCTTGGCAAGTTCATATTTGGAGATGACAAAAATATAATAACTATGAGATCAAAAGATCAAGTGACACAAGGATCGTAGCTTTTAGTACCACAAGTTCCTTCCCCCCATTTTTGTGAATTACAATCTGTACCTACATTGGCATTACATCTAACATTAAAAACGAAATGTTGTGTTCTCTTGGGTCCTTTTATCAAAATTGGCTTCACTTAACACAAAATGGTAACAAGTGAATTAAGTCATGAGAACTCACAAGAACATTTAAGTTTGTAACTTTTTAAGAGATTCCATAACAAGAAACTGTGTTGCCCAATTAAAGTGTTCCATTAAATATTTACTCATAAATAGGGAAAGAAACAAATAGTTTATTTTTAATGTTGCCTTTTTTCCAACTTAGTTTTAAGTCAAGAAATTTAAACATTAAATGTTTAAACACTTTTTTCTGCAATTAAGTGTAAAAAGGCTAATTTGGAGGAAAGGGTTTAATAATTTGGAAAACTTATATTAACAGGGTTGATGTTGTATATATGACTCCATATACAGTGTATATGACACAGAGAGAGAGGGAGGGAGGGAGAGGGAGTTAACAGGATGAGATATTGAATAAGGTATGCATGCCATTGTGAGTTGACTAAAAATAAAAGCAGGATAACATTCTAATAGTAAGTAAGTTCTCTTTTTTTAAAAAGTTCTCTATTGACTAAAAAAATGTAAATCTTAAACAGAAATCAGATCCGGACGTGATTCTTTGCAACGCTGTAGAGATGATTCGTGAACGTTTAACAGTATCTGACAACAATAAAGAAGCAGAAGATTGCTTAAGCAAAGAAGAATACGTCTATGATATCTACTATACAGCAACAGCTACTCCAGGGTGGATCGAGAACATTCTCTCTGTACAACCTTACACCCAAGAGTTTGACTTGGTAAGTAAATCGAAAATAGCATCTTCTAAGGCAATATAAAATATAGCGAGGCTTTGTTTCTGTCCTGCTTGTAAAATATGCTGTGTTTCATAACTTAGAAGTGATTCAACCTATAAAATACAGACCGTTCCTGTATCTCATTGCCTTACGAGCTTAAATTCAATTCAATCCTTTATTGTCAATGCACGTGTGCAGCGAAATTGAGTAAGTTGCATGTTTTTCTCATTCTGATGCCTCTGCTTTCAAGATTACTAAGGCTAATTGCTTTCCCCTCCTATCTCTTGTTTTTCATTCAGTCAGGCTGATCCAGGTTAGGTCCTTATAGTGCATTTTTTCTCAGTGACAGTGTTATTGTGTGTTGGCATGCAGATGGATGAAGAGCACTTCGCTGAAGAAACCTATGAAGATGAAGATGATGAGAATAACGAGAACAACTGGCGTAATGACTATCCAGATGAAGATGATTTTCTTGATGAAGATGAAGGTGGTTATTTGTTGACGATCATATTTGTATACAGGTAGTCTTTGACTTAGAACCATTTGTTTAGTGACAATTCAAAGTTCCAACTGCACTGAAGCAAATGACTTACAACCAGTCCTCGCTGTTAAAACTGCAGCATCTCCAGTCACGTTATCAAAATTTTGTTACGCTTTGCCAACCAACAAAGGCTGCAGCATCCAGGTCATGTGATCTCCAGCTTCCGGCAAGGAAATGTGAATGAGGGAAGCTCCTTTATAACATGCCAGAAGTGGTAATGTACGGCCCAGTTTTATCTCAGTGGTCTTTTACTTAGGGAACAATCTGTAGGAAAAACTTGAATCATCATCATCCTCTTTTAACCCCATAATTCTTGCGGGGTGGAGTCTGGGCAACCGAATGGAGCTGAGTATTTACTGTCTGGATGCCGTTCCTGTCGCCAGTGTGGAGTTTCTTTTCAGCAGATATATTCTCAGTGTGCCCAGAGAGAGAAATATCTGCCTCAGCCTAGGATCGAACTCCCAACTGTGAGGCGAGAGCTCCACCTCTAGGCCACAGCGCCACTCAAAGAAAGAAAAAGTTGAATCGATCCAATAAAATTGGTTAAGGGCACAGGGTGTTTAGTCTTTTCCTACTTTCAGTTTCTGCCATCAGTTTCTCATTCTGTGGGAAGGTAAAAAAAATAATCCTTAAAATTAATGAAACCGTAACAAACTTAATATTTAAGTTGTTTTGGAGCAAGTAGAAGAAAGGATTTGAGATGCCGTGTTAAAAGAGATGTCAATAAATAACCAGAAAAAAAAAAAGACCTCCAAAATCATTCCAGCATCCGGCATCACAATTTGGTTTTCTGTTTTCTTCCAGAATCAGAAAAAAACAGTGGGGACACCAGTGATGAAGATTGTGGATATATCAGGCGATCTTGGGAGAAGTATGAATCTGAAATCCTGCAGGAGTTTGAATATGATGGAGTAAAGGAACTGGATTCCGAGTAGCTGGCAGGATCTTTTGCATTCATAAGACCCTGTGTGTGTGTGTGTGTGTGTGTGTGTTACATGGACTTAGCAAATTGTGGTACCACAACCCTCACTTGTCATGCTGTTTTGGCCAGAGCATCTTCAAATCAAGAGAAAGCACATGTACCGTCTTCTAAAAATGAAGTGATCCAAGAGACGTTTGCAATTTTTGGGTCTCGACCATGGCATTGTGAAAGAAAAGCCGGAAATTGACAATAGATTTGGCCATTTTGGGATGCCTGGCAACTCCTGTTGACATTCAAGGCCGAAGTTTCCAGAAAAAAGGTCTCCTAAAAAGATCACCCTTTACTACAAGATTGGAAATGTTGTTGTGACCTTATTGAAGTAAACAGTTTGTTCTTTTTTGCAAGTAGTGTTGAATTGCTGCCTGTAGATAGATCAGTACTTGAAAATGATTGTTCAGACTGGAAATCTCTGCACCTTAATATTCCTAGTTGCCACGTATAAATAATTGATAAATCTTACTTATTAAAAAAATAATTTATCTCTTTTTTATTGTTTTATACTTCCATTATCAGCCTTGACATGTCCCTTTACTTTTAGATCCATGTGAGTAATATATAGTTCTCATTTGCTTTTCTGCATCGCTTATAAATATAGTAGTTAAAATAGTGTTTGAACTTTGCTTGACGTTGTTTTCCCCGTGGAAATTCTGTGCAGGAAAATATTTTTAACCAGCCATCATTATTTAGCTAATGCTTTCCTGCATTCTTTAGATGTTTACTGTGGTGCTCCATCACTGGAAGTTTTCAAGAGGAGGCTGGATAACCATTTGCCTGGATTGGTATAGGGCCGTGATGGTGAACCTATGGCACGGGTGCCACAGGTGGCACTCAGAGCCATCTTGCTGGGCACACAAGCTGACAGCCAATTTACCTCCAGCTGCGCATGCACATGTGATTGCACATGCACATATGTACGATTGCAGAGACCCAGCTGGTCTCCGCTGTGCATGCACACCTGGTCTTCGGAGCTCTCCTGTGCATGTACATGCGATTGCTCATGTGTGCGTGAGTGCCTATGTGCAGCGCCCGTGCACTGCACGTGCAAAAGCTGCATGCATGAGCAGATGGTGCAGTTGCACATGCAGCACACGTGGATGGCACACACAAAGCACGTACTTTTTGGCGCTCGGTAAGTAAAAGGTTCGCCACCACTGGTATAGGGTTTCCTGCATGAGCAGGAGGTTGGACTAGAAGACCTCGAAGATCCCTTTCAGCCCTATTCTATGTTCTGTCAGTTTATCAAATTAGCCAATGCGTTCTGAGTGAAGTGTTTACAAGTTCACAGATAAGCATCTCTAGTCCAACCTCTTTACTGGTCCTATAATAGATGGGGGGGGGGGGGGGAATGGAAAAACAGCATTTGCTTCATTATACAGAAAATGGCAATGCCAACCAGAAAGTATCTTCAATTACATTAGGATATTTTAAAATATAAACTGTCAAGCATAGTGTATTGCAATTTTCTTACAGAAATGCTTAAATGCTTAGCTTCCAAATAAGGTCAGAGTCACAGACAGAAAATTGTTAGTATTAATGAAACACCAGTTTTCCTTCACAAACTGATCCATATTCTCATTCTTTTATTTCCACATGGTGGAACTTTAATTTTCCCCTTCAAAGTTCTTGTACATACAGGAACTACAGAATTCGCTGTTGTGACAACTAATTGACCTGGTCAGGAGATAAAACAGTTCAGTCCTTCTATTAAATAAAATGCATTTTAACAGCAGAATGGAGTATAAAAACAGTCCAGGGTATAGTTTAAAATTTAATGCCACACTGTTAAACTAAATAAAACATGTTTTAAGGCTTTATTAGCCACGCCACGAGACTGAAACCTAATTAAAAAAGCACCAAGATAAATGGATGTAGTACATTTTCAAGACATTTTTGATCTAATGCATCTAATGATTTCAAATCATCTGGTTTTCATAAAGACTGAGAAACAAAGCTTTAAAATGTTGCTTTTGGGGTTCTTCACCAATAAATAAATACATCTCTTTCTATACAGATGGTCAGAATTGATTATCACTGGGTTCAAATCTGAAAGCAAATCCAATTCTTGACTGAATTAAAAAAATGAATAATTATATGTAAAGATCTGTGTATATTTTTTAACTAACTACCTTCCATTTATAACATGGACTTAAGAACACAGTACCAATGATTTGGACAATTAAGCTCCTCTGGAAATTTACACATGCGCATAGACTAGTGAGCAAAGTTCACAACTGATAAAAGGAGCCTCTTCTCGGATGTAATCCATTGTGAGAGTACTTACATTTTTATTCTTTAGCACCCATCAGTTCATCAATTTTGCATAACAAAGGAGAAGCAAAGGGACATTTCTACCATTTTGCCTCCAGAAACAACCAAGAGCCAGAAAAAGACACAACATGACATTTTTGAAAGAATAGTCTGGGAAGTAAACAAGATGCACGTTCAGAATTGAGGGCGTTTTTCCTAATAAGGCCCAAGCAGCCTTTTCTAATTTAAAAAAACAAACAAACCATTTATTGATACTGATTTGCATCTGATAACAGTGGAAATATGATCCCAGAGAGAGAAGTTATAAAAGGACTATCAAGTAAATAAAATCAAGTGGACTGTTGGACTACATTGGACCTGAACCTGTTCTTAGCTTTTCCTTCGTTTATACTAAAAACTAGCATAATGAACTGAGAAACTCTATTTGCTCCAGAAAATAGCGTCACGATTTTTCCCTACACCGCTTTACACAAACTTTTTTTTCTACTTGCATTAAAGAAAGTGCCTTAAAAACGTGCATTTTTAATGCTATAAACTCAGTAATAAAGTTTTGATAGATCCTCAGGCCAAGGTCCAACTATGATTAAATTAAAAATGGTTTTGTATAAAATCCTTAAAATATCAGAGCTGAAGCGGTACGAATTTGACGTGTCCAATGCCGAGAGAAAGCCAAATGAGCAATTTTGGTGCTTCTTATATCCTCGACTGGTTACAAAGGTTGACTTCAAAGCCCTAGACTTGCCGGTAGTATCCTACTGTGTTGAGTTGCTTCCAATCTGAACTGCTCAAAAAAGATTTCCATCTAAATCTCTACTTCGATCAAAGCAATTGAAGTCAAGAAAGAGATGACCAGCAGCTTCTGAACGTCTTGAGGGTATGTAGGTAGATGACGGATGGAGATAAACTACTTCTGAAGATCAGAAGGTGGATAACTGCCCTAGCATATTTAATCATTTGGATGGAATAGCCGGTCACAATCATCAGTGCAGGATTAAACAACTGATTGCTTGGTAGACCTGATGAAGCTTTCCAATTCTAGTAAGTTGGACAAGACTTTTTTTTTTAGTCAAACTTAATTTGTCTATATAGTCTCATTTTTGGGCACTTTCATTAAAGACCTTTGATTTTGCTGCTTAAAAATATCGGGTTAAAAACCGTGGTGTATTTATGCCTGAGAATCCTGGTGAGTTTTCTCATTTTTACAAAGCTTAAACAAGAAAGGCAATCAAATTATGTCAAAACTGGATAGAATCTCCAAATCCAGGGAGATCTGGAACCGCACTGACACGTCCAGACCTTCATCCAAGCAGCTGGTTGATTTACTCCATTTTCCCCATCTTCAATTAGATTTGCTTTCTTCTTTTTCTTCGACAGCGTCCATTTCTGTCAGAACACAGTAACAAAGCAACTGAGTGGATCGAGTGACAGCACCTGGAGAAGGAGAAGATTGAAGAGTGAACCGTGTAATGTTGAACGATTACTTCAAAATCCAGTTGCTTGCTAAACCAAGGTTGACCTGGAATGTCTCAGAACCGAGGATGCTTCTGTTTTTATGCATCTGCTGCAAATCCAGGTTATTTTTCCATCCAGTTTAATTTTTTCCCCCATAATTGGTGGATGCTGTAATTTTTTCCTTTAGTAACGATACCTGCTTATCTGTTAAGCAGATATTACAATAGCCAAACATTAACTGCTTGCAAAAAGGACGGAGTTTCTCTATAAGCTACCACCAACGCAAGTTCCCTCGGGATGAACATCATTCCCTCCTCTGCTGACACTAAATTTAACAGTTGGACGTGATGTTTCCATCTGCGCAAAAATCTATGGACCCAACCATACCGTTTCTTGCTTTCTTCTCTTTGTCAAAACGCAGGGGAAATCTGCTGAAAATCAAGGTTTCATCTTCCAATTTAGCATTTTAGCCAGATTAAGATTTGGGAAACTGCCAGTTATGCTGGAAGGAGGGCTCAAGCAAGGAACTGGCTTGGAATTGTTACACAACTTGCAAGTGTAATAAGTTTGACCTCCCCCAAGTTCCATGAAGGGATCTGGTTATTCCCAAGGGTAGGCAAGCAGCCTGGGGAGATTCTTGTAACATAGGTAGAAAGCAATAAAGTTGCTTACATTAGCTGTTCACCACTGGCCCTGACTACTTGCACCTGACATAAATGGCAAATTAAAGCTGAAGACCTCTACAAATAAGTGTAAATTTTCTTAAACCCAGTCCATATCTACTCTTCTCCAGAGTTTTTCTATTGCTATAGTTGCCTAGAAGATAGGAAGAAGCTAAAATACCCTTATTCTCATTTACTACTGAAGCAACAGTGAACAGCTGTAAGGTATGGAACGGTATAGAGAGGCTGGCATGTGGAATATCCCATCATTCAATGAAGTTCACTAAGACCTTAATAAAAGATAATCAGCAGGGGATTGAAATTGAAGACTTCCATGATCCCTTCTGGCTAATTATTCTATGCTCCATGAAAACGATCCTTACCTAAGATTTTGCTGACTAAAGGTGGCCTTTTGGAAACAGGCAAGTAGACTCCCATGAAGTAGACTGGAATTCCAGAGAGTGCAATTCCAATGCCAATCAGAGAATTAACGGTGTCACTGTAGAGGGGCACCACCACTAGAAAAACCGAGCACATACAGAAGACGATTGGGAAAAACAGGCTCAGCTGGAAAACAGAAAATAAGCATAGGATGAATAAGGAGGAGGAAGAATAAGAAGTCATGTTCCAACTGACAATTCTCCCCAGAGTCATTAGAGATAGTCTTTGGCGTACAACAGTTCGTGCGGTGACCACTTGAAGTTACAACAGCACTGAAAAAAGCGACTTACAACTGGTCCTGGCACTTACAACTATCACAGCCTTCTTCCTCATGGCCTGTGATCAAAAATTTACGAAGGTTGCAGCCTTCCAGGGGACACGTGATCGCCATGTGTAAGCTTCCCAGCCAACTTCCAACAAGAAAGCCAATAGGAGAAACCAGATTTGCTTCATGATTGCACGATCCACCTAATAACTGTAGCAAAAAGGTAATGAAATCAGGCCTTACTCACTCAACAACCATCTTGTTAGGAATTGAAATTCTGGTCCCAAATTGTGGTTGTAAGTCAAGGGCTAGATGTTCTGTCTCCAGAAACTACCTTTCGCTCCTCCAGAAATTGCTGATACATCCAGGAAAAACACCAGGATCATCCATAACACACCAAAGTGGAACCTCAATACTCGACTGCTTTATTTGGTACTCGACACATTTTAATGCAGAGATTTTGTCCTGGTACTTGTCATTTGTTTGGTACACAATGCAACAAACTAGATCTTGTCAATGTTTGTTACAGGTGTTGTGTCCGCCTTTATCATTTCTCTCTAGTGTAGCTGTTTCCTGTTACTCTAGGATTCATCTCTATCTATTGTTCCTGTGATGCATTTCCTGTTCATGTTGCATTTTATACTCTCAATGATGGCTTGTATATCATTTTAATTACTCTACATGAAACAATGTTGGCTGCTTCATGACTTGCTGCCCCTTTTCCAGTTTGTTTGGTCCTCATTGTTTGTGGTGCTTGTCACACACCTCCCAGGACCAATTAATGATGGGTACCGAGGTACCACTGTAGAATGATGTAAATGATGGGTTTAATCTTGTATTCATTCCTACCTTGAGCGGTCGATGGCGGTCTGGTTGTTTCCAGCGGAGGTAGAGCTGTCCAGCAATGGACAACCCAACAAAGAACCAATAGCTGAAACTGAAGTAGTTAATGAGCAGAAAAACATCTTCCACAGTCAAGTAGATGAGGGTCATAGTACACTGTTAGAGAAGATAAGAGAAAGCCATGAAAAAGTTAGTTTATTGTCACTGCACCTCGGGCAACAAACTTAAATGCAATCTTCAGTGTACAATATAACTATAAAAATAAAACACAAACACACATCCTTCCCATTCTATACAATCAAATCGAACCCAATATTGAATTAATATTGCACTATACAGTAGAATTCAACATAGTTCCTCCTCTGGGATAGAAGCAGTTTTTCAGCCTATTTGTCCTGGTTTTTATTGTCCTGTACCGTCTGCCAGACGGTAACAATTAAAAAATAAAGGGTGCCCAGGATGAAATGGATCTTTAAGGATATTTTGAACTTTCTTAAGGCAGCAGGAATTATAAAGCTCTTCCAAAAAGGGGAGAGGGAATCAATGATCCTCTGGGCAATGATGTTAACCCTTGGAGTGCTGTCCTATCTGCCCCTGTGCAATTGTGCAAACCACACACAGGGGCAGTAAGTTAAAATAAATACATTTCCAGGCACAGCATTTTCTAAATTCTATATTAGCAGCAGCATTTTGAGTGACTATCTCTTTTGGCAGTAGGGCCATTTTGAGGCTAAAACATCATTCATTCAGTTAGTCCTCGACTTACGACCACAGTTGAGCCCCAAATTTCTGTTGTTCAGTGAGACATGCGTTAAGTGAGTTTTGCCCTATTTTACGCCCCTTTCTTGCCACAGGGGCTAAGTGATTGCAGTTGATAAGTTAGTAACGTGGTTGTTAAGTGAATCTGGCTTCCCCCATCGATTGTCGGAAGGTCACAAAAGGGGACTGCATCATCTTAAGGAAGAGCAACGGTCGTTAAGTATGAACCAATAGCCAGCATTGGAATTTTGATCACTCGATTAATGGGATGCTACAAAGGTCGTAAGTGTGAAAAGGGGTCATAAGTCACTATTTTCAGTGCCGTTGTAACTTTGAACGGTCACTAAATGAAGTATTGTTAAGTCAAGGACTACCTGTAATGGAGAAAATAACAGCAGCAAGCAAGCAGGAGCAAATTTAGCTTTGTTTATTTCCAGGGTTCCAGACCTCTTGAGTCTTTTGAGACAAGGCAGAGAGTTAGAAAACAATGTTATCCTGCCCTCACCTTTGCTGGCTATTTCCCAAGATTTCTCACTCTTCCCACACCCACCACTCCCACCCCCTAAAAAAACCTTAAAAGGCCAATGGGAATTGGAATCCAGTATCTGATCTGCCCATCACATTTCAGAAAGAATGGGTAGCAAAACATGGCAATGGTCTCTACAATACTTTAGAAAATCCCTGTCCACGACTAATGTACCATTTCCTTTGTTGTACACTGAGAGCCTATGCACCGAAGACAAACTCCTTGTGTGTCCAATCATACTTGGCCAATAAAGAATTCTATTCTATTCTATTCTATTCTAT
>JAEANM010011455.1:0-15265 GCA_017656035.1 Myanophis thanlyinensis | reverse complement strand
TTCAATTCCTTGTTCCTTTATTTCTTCTTTAGATTTTAGATTCCCCTTAATATCTAATAATTCTGTATATCTTATCAAAAACCTTTTTCAATGTCAAGGAAGCTCAAGCAGCTACTAATTTAAATATAAACGAGGCAGGCAATCCTGCAGATTAAATCTAAATACTGTATGAAAATGTGCAATGCATTCAATTTATTCATTTACATAAATTTATATGCCACTTAATCAGATCCTAATCTCATTCATTCATTCATTCATTCATTCATTCTGTATACTGAGCTATACTTATATTGATATAATAGTTTGAAAAAACTAAAGCTATATAACTCTTATCTCCCATCACTTGTAGAATTCTTCTGTGCCAATGGAAGGACTTTCTCGGTAATAGTAATAATAGATAGTAAATGTTCTCATCGCCATAGATTTGCTTAGTTGTTTCCCAAAAGCATTAGATTCGGCATGACTCATGGCAAAGGTCCTTTCCAGGCTTGATGTGTTATTCTTTGCAGTGACCCTTTCAGCACAGAGAAAGCTCTACAAATGCATCTTCTACCTTTGTTGCTTTCCTTAAAACAATTCATGGATTAACTTCTGGGAATGACAAACTCCAGTGAGACAGCATGGATTCTCACAGGGGTCATGTACAGGTGAAAGCTCTTGAGTTATGAACAAACATTTGTATTTTCCAGTCTATGTGACTCAAGAGTGAATTACCAGTAATGTAAATCTCCCCAGTAAAAAGAGCCACTGATAATCCAGGAGGGGAAGGGGTCTTGACTCAATGGCAGTACAACCAGGGACCTCATGTTGGCACAGTTATCCTCGAAAGGTCCGTCTATGCTAGCTTTCTCCCAGAGCTGCATATTTATGTACTAATTTCAGATAGAAAATTTATGCAGAGGAGGCTGTGTCCATGTGCATGCGACCAACTCTGCTTCGCACAAAATACTGATAATACTTTAGTTTTTAATCTAAAAAGTAGTAAATACAATGATTGGACTGGTTTTCTCAGTTGGGAAAAGAATAGATTCAGACTACAGGTAGTCCTTGGCTTACAACAGTACATTTAGTGACTACTCAAAGTTACAACATAACTGAAAAAAGTGACTTATGACCATTTTTCACACTTACAACCCCTGCAGAACCCCTATGGTCATTTGATCAAAATTCAGATGCTTGGAAACTAATTCATATTTAAGACAGTTCTAGTGTCCTGGGATCCTGGGAACACTTTTTATGACCTTCCAACAAGTCAAGTCAAGGGGAAAGCCAGATTCACTTAACAACCATGTTACTAATTTAAGGGCTGCAGTGATTCACTTAACAACTATGGCAAGAAATGTCATGAAATGGGGCAAAATTCACTTAACTATTTCATTTAGCAACAGAAATGTTGGGCTTAATTGGAGTCATAGGTCAAGGACTACCTGTATTCATGCTCATGTTCTGCATTTATGCTGAGATTTCAAAATACATTTTTTAAAAATCCAAAGTGTCTATGTTGAACGCAATGTGTAGCTTGAGTTTTGGTGGGAGCCAAGGGGATTCCCACAGTTCTTCTGCCCTGTTGGGTACCCAAGCTGAAGACTCCATCCTCCATTGTTTTTGAGCTTTCTGCCACTCCTGTTCTGCGTTACTTTTCTGCATGGCTTTTGCTCACTTGGCTCTATCCAATTCAGTTCAATCATGTGTGCAGCGAAATTGAGTGAGCCTCCATCGGTACAATCACACAAAGCACAGAAACACAGAATACATTCAGATACAGAATACATTTCCAACATTCAGATACAGATACAGAATACATCTCCACGGGTATGTGTATACAGGCACAATTGATTTTTGTTCCAATTTTCAGAGTGCATTATTTTTAGTTTTAGTAGGATTTTATTCTATTGGGGCAGCACTGTATTGTTACAATCATTGTGTTCTTCTATTTATTCATACAAAGGCAGTGCTTAAACATTACTTTAAAGTTTTTTAAAAAAAAAACAGAAAACAAACCCTGTAATAATGGAACATCGTAAATTAGTGTCTGTGTCTGCTGGTGGCTGGCTGCTGCAGACTGTATCATCTGGCTTCTCCTAAGTGCTAGCAGCTATTAAAGGAAGTTGATGAGAGATTAGTGTTTTCTCTGCCCTGTAAGGTGTTGGCTAAGTGTCCCCAGGAGTTTAATTAAAAGCATCTGGAACGACCTCTGTTTTTTTTTTTTGTTGTTGCTGTTGAGGACCCAGAGAATTTTCTTCAAAACATATTAAATATTGTTCCCATGCTAACGTTTTCATAAGAAGTTTAAAAAGAAGTTTGAAATCCTTCGTCATTTTTTCTGCCAGTAACAGTCAGCTTGGACCACTGTGCCACCTACTCTTGTGACTACAGGATGCAAAACGAGGGATCAAGAGGCTGATCCCAAAATCTCTTGGTTTGCCTTTGAATTGTCTGCCTGTAGCACTCACAATATTTTTAAGTTTTGTTCTGACAGAATATGAACTTGGACTGATTATGTCTCATCAAGTCATTGTTCACTCTTAATTTGGTTTGGGAGAAGAAGGGGGTACCAAAAGATGATAATATCTCTTTGTTTTAGTCATTGACATCTTTTTCCCCTAAACCAGCCCATAGACCGATACTAGTGATTTATTCCTTAGTCAGTATCACCTTCCTTCAAGTTCATTCTTATTGCTTCCAGAGCAATTATACCATAGTAATTCTATTAAGATTGAAGATAATTAAATAATGAAAACATTTTATTTTTATAAATAGAGTAGCCTTTTCCTACTGCAGACTCACTAACTTTCCCTGAACTGTTACTCCCATTTCCTTTATTCTATATGAGTGGGATTGATTTTTTTTTAGTCCAACTGCAATCAATAAAAAGAAAATGGTGAATCTCTAGTTTTAAAAAGCTATACAATATTTTCATATTTAAAGGTGCATTATTCTACTAACAACTTTACTTGTAAGTCTTGCCACACAAACCATCCAATACTTCCTGGTGGACATTAGGATTTCTATTCACCCTAACATCTCATTTCATTTTAACCACAACAAACTCCAACTATTTGCATCTATATTTACGCTGTCAGTTGAGAAATATATTTTTTATTCCTTGAAGGAAGGAACCTGTTTTGTTTGTTTGCTTATCCTTTAAGGCACACCTCTCTACAAGTTAATAACCACAGATTTACAGACTGTGTAATCCCAGTTTAATCTATAGGCTGGGCACTGATTATACACAGAAAATTATGTTGTCCACAATTTCCAAAAGGTAAGTTAACTGGCAACATTCTGCTTGTTTGAATCTAGAAAATATTCAAAGCATTTGACCTTGCATTTCTGGTTTGTTCCAAGACAAACAACAGGAACTAGCACATGCAAATTTAGACTAATTTAAATGAATGATATCCTGCTAAGTAGGAGGATTCTCAAACTGATGTATAAGCCCCCTTCCCTCCACACAAAACAAAATAAAATATGAAAAACTGACTATTAAAATCTTATTACCCTTAATGCATCTGGAATATGCAAAGACTGATTTTCAACTTGAGGGCTAAAGCTGCTGCGTTTAAAGGCAAGATTAGATTGTTATATTCCTCATTTGCTTTTCATACTAGTTTTTTCTGTAAAATTGTGGAGGAATTGAATTAGAAAGGGAATTTTGCAGATGCTCAGATTTGTCTAATTCCCTCCCTCCCCAATTCAAGTTTTGATTCTAAGCAATCAATAAGCATATTTACATCAAGATGAATTTCTTAAGCTTATGGTTTATATGTTGCAACTGAATAGTGGCAAAAGATTAAGTAATAAAGTAAGCACTGTCTTGTGAACTTTCAGTAAGTAATAATCCTTCATATAAAATATATAAGAAAAATATGGAATTAATCAAGCAAAACAGTTTGCTGATATTAATAAAGAAAAACATACACTTTGCCAATTTAGGAAGAATTTTGTTACGTAGCTTTTATTTCTTAGACATCTTTCTAGAGGCCTCCAAAAAAATATAATTGGCTTCATATCTGATCCATGTTATTCTCTCTTTTTGCACTAACATGGGCCACATTGTGCTAAATGCTTCAAAGCTTTTGTTGGCTCAGTTGAACACAAAATAAGCACTTATTAGCCTAAAAGTTTTCTTCAAATTGCTGACCAAAACATGTTAAGCTGCACTGTTGCTAAAAATGCAAGATTTAGTGATATATTTGAAAATATGCATTGTACAAAATTCATGCAGAAATGAGATACAAGACTTATCAATGTGACTCCAAGGTGTGTATTATTTCTGCACAATTATTCCTCTTTTGCATGTTTCATATTATTTCCATTTTTATATATGAAATATTTTCCTAGATCCATTCAGTTGGTAAATAAAAATATGTTATTTCATCTATTTTGATAGAGCCTGTTTGATCTTCATGAGAGGGTTGTTTTTTTTTTGGGGGGGGGTTATCTTGGTAGATTACCAACACCAGAACAAGCGAGGGGAAATACAACCCTGCTCCTTTTCCCAGGTATCATTGATCATGAGTTTCCTACATGACTTATGATATTCCACAGTACTATATCTTATCTTCTACTATATATGCATGAAGATATTCAGAGGTATTATCTGGAGCTTTGGTATGCAGTATTATTAATACCTGACACTCTATTGATCCTTAGTATTCAACTTGAACAAAGTAATGTGTACCTTTAAAGATTGTTTAAGTTGGATAAGAACTGGGACAGAACAAGCTGAAAGAGGTGTAGATGCTAAATATGGGACTGGATTTGAAGATGGAAGTTTAACTTGTTTTAGACTAGTGGGAGTTTTATACCCTCTGAAAAATGTGCACTCTTGAATCTATTGGATCATTGGGAATAATGACACTTTAGAAAGTTTTTGCACTATTATTTCTGATACAATCATTTCTAAGCTAGTCAGTTTAGCAACTGATTGCCTTGCCTTGATTGCATTCCACCTTGAAACTATCATATGCTCTACATGGGGTTACCCTGGAGAAGCATCAGGAATTTGTAACTAATACAAAATTCCATAACTAGATACTAACTGGCACAAGATACAAGATATCTATTATAAAATATCTGTACATTTATAAATTGCTAAGCAGATTTATTCTGAGGTTTTGATATTGTCCAATTAAAGTTTTAAACCATTTATGGCCCAACTATTTGAGATCCATTTCTCCTATTTTGAATGTACACAATTGTTAAAGATATGCAGAAGAAGCCTGTTGTCAGAGCCCTGTCTTTCTGGTTTGTAGGGAAGGCGTATTGCATCAGCCATGCCAATCTTAATATTTAAAAAGCCTGTACAGATTTTTTTCCACCAGAATTTTAATTGTTATTAGGATCAATTTTATTGATAATTTTAAGATATAACCTTATGGCTTTAATCTCTTCTTGCTTTTAAATTATGTTATTTGGTTTGATTGGTTATACACCAATCTGTAAAGATGGGATATAATTCAAATTAATAAATAATGCCAGATATGGATATAGTTGTTATAATGTTCTACAAAGATCCAGATTCAAAGGACAAACTGTAATTCAGAGTGAACAATGGCATTCATGGAAGCATCTGTCAGGAAACTCTTAAATCAGCTGCAACATTTCTGGAGTTACATGGGTGACCTTGTAGCTGATCTGGGAAAAGAAAAATTTTGTTTGCCCATATGAACTCTAATTGCATTTTATTCTTCAAATGTGGAATTCAGAAAATTCCTTATATCTTAAACATTCTGTTTCTATTGCTTTGGATACCTGTATTAAATTTCAGATCTAGTTTCAGTTCACTTAAATAACCAATAGAACTCAACAATGTCCATATTCTTCTAGACATTGGATTCCTAAAAGTATATACTATAGTAATATACATCCCAGAATGAAATAGGTATGACAGTGATTTGGTGAGATATTTCCCATAATGAATATGATAACAAAATACAGAAAGAGAAAAATATATATTTAAGATGAAATGGTTAATATCTTAATATACTAAAAGTCTTTGTTGATGAACCTTTATATATTATCTAGAGAAATACTGCAAAACCAGTGAAATGCTAGATGACTGGTAGACTAATGATACTGCTATCTTCTAAAAGAAGAAAATGAGAAAATGTTGGTGAATTATAGATCAGCAATCTATAGTTTACTTTTAGACAACCCAGAATTGCCTTGTGTTAAGATGGGTGGCAAATAAATTTAATAAATAAATAAAATTTGACTTCAGTATCTGGAGGTGATCATAAATAATTTATAAGTATTTGAAAATGTGTGATAATTACAAGAATTACAAGAATAAATATGGATTTGTCAAAAATAAATCTTGCCAAACTGGATTATGTTTATGTCATTTTATTGGGCATCTTCCTTGGTAGAAATACTACAGAATATGATATAGCTTGATTTCAGCAAACAATTTAACAATGTATCCCTATTATTTGTGATTAGCAAACCATTAAGTGGGGATTGGATATAAGATAAATAGATACAAACTCCTTGAAAACTGTTCCCAAAAGAGAACTCAACAATGATTCCAAAACAAACTGGAGTAAGTTCTAAGTCTTATACTGTTCAACATTACTACTAAATCCTTGGAAGAAATAATAGAGGAAATAATTATCAGATTAGCAATACCACAAAATTGTCTGAGATAGCCAATATCTTAGAAATCAGAAATACAATTTAGAACAATCTTAAATTAGAAAAACAAGCTAAAGATAACAGAATGGAAATAAAGACAAATAGAAAGTTATACACCTGCAGAAAACAAAAATCAAAAGCATAGGTATAGGTATAGGATGTTAGAGTTCTGGCTTGGTGACAGTTCTTGCAAAAATATAGTGTTGGGCCTTGAGAAAAGATGAATGAATAAAATGAATAAAAGGGGGTATGACATGTTTTTTAAGGATCTAAAAGGATGTGCACATAAGAAGGCTGTGGGCTGCTTCAGATTGAAGGACACAGAATAATGGATTTAAACCAGGGGTCTCCAACCTTGACAACTTTAAGACTTGTGGATTTCAACTCCCAGAATTCCTTAGCCTGTTTTGCTGGCTGAGGAATTCTGGGAGTTGAAGTCCACAAATCTTAAAATTGTCAAGGTTGTAGACCCCTGATTTAAACTACAACCCAGAGGTGATGGGCTCCTATTTACTGATTAGTTCAAGTAGAAGCTGAGGAACCACCAGTCAGGAATGGTTTAACATAAATCCATGGGGTGGGGATCAATCCAGATGGTCAAAGTGATTCTAAAATAAAGCAGAGAACATTATAACACACCACGCCAATTTGAAGTTTAGCTAATGTCTTTCATGGAGCGGCAATATTAAAGACTATCTACAATTTATAGCAAAGTTTGTCCTGTGACAGAAGATACGCAACTCTTTGTTCTTTTGTTTAATTTGGTTTCTTAGTTTTATTTATTTATTTAACAAATTTATATAGCTGCCGATATCATGGAAAGTGACTCTGATTATAACATAAAGCCAGGCACAAACTTTCCATATGATATAAGGATTTTTGTGCCTCATAATTTCTGACTAATTCCATGAGTAGCGTACTGAAATAATCTGAATAAACAACAGCTGAAATATTATGCAAAATATCTGTTATGAAGAATTATTTGTCATTCTTTTTTTCCCGTTTTCTGCACAAAACACCCATAGCCAGCTAGCTTTTTAAAAATTATTTTATGCACAGAATACTCTCAGCCAGATAACATTTCAAGAAAAATTCAATATTTATGCTAAACAAAATGTGATTCATTTCCCTTTGCTTAGATTTATTTCTCTTATTACTTACTATTGGTTAGCATCAATAATGCAATATAATAAAGCTATCAGGCCCTACTATTTTACATGAAATTTTTACTTTTGAGTTAACAAAGTGCAGATTGTATCAGAATGATCAAGAAACCCCAGACAAGCTAGCAAAGGTTACCTGCTGGGACAAATCATGTAGAAAATGCCTCAAGGGCTATTTCTTATGACCTCAGTTGCAAATCATGAGATGGATTATCAGACTCATGACTGATCAGGGAATAGAAAGCACCAGAAAAGATAGCTTATAATAAAATTTAAAGCAGGCCTGCAGAGATTTTATATGCTGAAAAAGCCTCATAAAATGTACCATCATCTAAACATTTACAGGGTTTTTTTCTCTGTATATGACATGTCAGGGGGATGTGTGTTTCTTTTGTAGGTCAAGAACCTTAAACAAACTTAGAAAGGAGTACAAACTGGTTTCCAGTTTCAGTGCATGTACTATTGGTGTTCAATAAAACTATCTTGTCAATATACATTCCTCACAAAACAAAACCTCTCTTCCTATTGAAAAGTACAATATCTAATTGCAACCAACTTCCATTCTATTAAGGAGTTGTTCTAAATGGAGACACCAAGAAATGAGTTTTGGGACATGCTTCCTATACAACACGCTTGGAATTAATACGGTTTAATGAAAATATCCACTTTAATGCAATCTGTTGCTAACCCCCAACAACAATTGATTAAAGTTTTTTTTTTTAAAGAAAAACGCTGAAATAAGTGTTATGGGAGGGGGAGGAATCCTGGTGATTAATTTTAGTAATTTCTACCACATTAATTTCTTCAGACTGAAATTACAGTCTGTAGAAGTGCCTGGATGTGAATAATGGAAGACTGAAAAGTAAACAAACAAATTTAAATGAAAGAGAAATAGTAAATTCTTGGAGAAGCAACCGACTTGAACCTTGGCCCTGGCAATAACAGTCCTGGATCTAATGGATTTATTTACAAAGAAATAAATGTGGGATAGGCTGCACAACTAGGATCTGGAATGCCTTGTTTAACCTGAGGCAAAACCAACCACAGAAAGTCGCATAGATTAAAGCACCCTCCCTAAATAATTCCAACTAAATGCAGTCAGGAGGAGGACCGAGCTAGAACTCTTCTCTCCAACTCATCCGCACGTTCACCTGTATCCAGGAGCAACCTCCACCAACGGGAAAAAACAAGCAGGGCACCCAAGGATCCATATCTGCAGCCTCCAAACTTGCAGCCCTCCCTCTTTCATCTGTCACCAATGCAAGCAAGTAAAGGCGGGGGCGGGGAGACTTATCTC
This sequence comes from Myanophis thanlyinensis, assembly GCA_017656035.1. Classification (NCBI taxonomy): domain Eukaryota; kingdom Metazoa; phylum Chordata; class Lepidosauria; order Squamata; family Homalopsidae; genus Myanophis; species Myanophis thanlyinensis. Next base: position 6,166 of record JAEANM010011455.1, on the reverse strand, counting down.
CCATCCCCGGATCAACGTTTCCCAAACAGAGAAGGGGGCCGGTTTTGGCTCGGGATCCGAAGCCATCGCAAATTCCCTGGAAAGAAGGAAAGCCGCGTACCAGGCTCCAGGGGGGGAGCTGCCAAACAACATGTGGCGCATGGAAAGGTGGGGGGGGGGAGAGAAAGGGTTTTTGCGTTAAACGAGGCGGGTCGGTATCCGGATTCGGCCCCCCTGAGGTAAAGTTGAGGCTGCGAAGAAGGCAGCCCCCTCTCCCTTCACCCCCTCTGTCTCCCCAGCTTACTTACGTATCTATTAATAAGAGTCCTGAGGCGGCTGCAATCCATGGTGAAGCGACTGGCAGCTGCTCCGGCGGCGCCTTCCCTTCGCTGCTCTCGCCCAAGGGGGCGATTCTTTCTGCCTCAGCTCGGCTCGGCTCACACTTCTGCTCCCGGCACCCGCGCTGGGATTTCTACCTCACAGCAGCCTCGATCCCAGCCCTGCCCTGCCATGACCTGCCGGGTATTCTTGGCGGGAGCTTCTCGTCTCTCGCTCCCGCTCTGTCTGGTCATGCGTGCGCCAGGCTAGCTCGCCGCCTTCCCATGTGCGCTCCCCACGGGTCCGCGGTGCCCGAATCGTAGCAAGCGCCGGCAAGGAGGAGGAGGAGGAGGAGGCGGAGATGGAAGGAAAGGAAAGGAAATAAATAAATTAAATAAATAAAAGGGCAACTTTGCTCCCAGAGAACCGGGGCAGATGGCCGGAGAAGCGGCCGAGGTTGCTTCGCTCTTGCCCTCCTTCCCAGAAACTTCCCGCTGCGCTGGGCCGATTCCTGCGCAGCCCCGAGAGCCTCGCTCGCTTCCCCGTCGGGTTTTTTTTTTTTAATTATTTCCCTCCCTCGTCTTTGATCTTTCCCTGCTAAGCCAGGCAGCTCACGTCATATACGTCGCGAGCGAGCATGCGCGCTCCAATCTCTTCGCCCGGAGCAACACACCCTGCCGTCCCCGCCCCGTTGTTTCCCACAAGTGCTCTCCTCCTCGCCCCGATTTTCCAGCGCTTGCCTGGAGCGCAAATGGGAAAACGAGGTTACCCTGACGCGCGCCGTTGCCCGGTTTAATAGAGGACGGGTGGGGGCAGGGGGAATGGCCGAGCGCGGTGCGTGGGCAGTACTGGGTGGGAAGACCCGGAGAGCTCGCTGAACCTTCGGGGCGCATCCACATCCACCAGAGCAAACTTCACAAGCGCTCAACAAACCCCCCGAGATGTCTGATGGCTTCCGACGCGCTCTTTTGCCCGGGGTGGTGGTGATGGGTGGGCTGTTGAAATCTTCGCCGGTCTGAAATGTTCGGGATGGAGAAATGGGGGGAGGCGGAAAACGCCTGGAAACAACGCGCCCCTTTGTTTAGCCGAGAGCGCAGCTATAGTTTTTCTTCAGATTCCGCACAGGCTGTGCGTTATTTCCTCCCCGTTTCCTTCCCGGATACCTGGGGAAAGAGCGATTAACCTCGTGGTGATTGTTCCCGGCCGGCCTGACAACTCTCCAAACTCCCAAATTGCGCCCGCCAGGCTGAGGGAATGTTGGCGGGAAAGAAACGGCGAGCGTTCGGATCCTGAAACTCCCAACTCTTAAGACGGACAAAACGCGAAGTTCCGTTTGTCAAAAGCGGTGTGAAAGTGATTAAAAGTTAAGGCGCAGCCTGGGCTGGAGTGGCAAGGAGCATCCTGGATATTCCTGAGTTATGGCCAATAAGATCCCTGAAAACAAGGAAGAGTTTTTGTGGCACTTGGAGAAGAGGCATCCCTTAAACCTGTGATTTGGGAATACAGTAATCTCCATACTGGTGTTTTAAGTAAACAAATGCGGGATCCCTAAATACAAGGTGGTAATAATGCCCTTTCCTAGAATCAGTGAGTGATGCAAATAGTTAAAATAAACTCATATAAATAGTTTCCCCCACGCCGTTAATAAACAGAAAGAAAGACTGGGAGTTTTAGGAAGGACAGCGCATTATGTTTCACCCCAAAGCACTGAAATAAATAAATAATAACCTTCTTCTGAAAATGATGACTAATGTTGTTCATTGGCTGCATTTGTACTGCTCCTAAACTTACAGTTACTGTAACTATTCCCCCTCAAGTCCTGTTATGTTGCCTTCATCATGGGGAGGGGAAGAATGCCAGAAGTGTAGCCATGCCCAGCAGGTTCGGGCAAGGTAGGAAGGTCATTCCAGGTGCTTGGCTGAGTCAAGCAGGCACCTATATTAGGCAGCAGTGATATAGGAAGATACTGGAAATGGATAATTACATCATTTCAAACTACCTGGGAGAGGCAGTTGTAAATGACTCCTATTTTACCAAGGAAGCCACGTGGATAGATAATATGAAGTGATTGACAAGTCAGTGCCAGATGATGGAACTCACAGATCAGAGTGTACTCAACATATTATTGAGAAAGACCTCCAGATCATTTGAAATTCTAGTAAGGCTTATGATGCAGCTCAATCAAAGCCTTCTAACTGCATAGTTCCTTTGTAGACATGCAGGAAAAGACAATCCAAAACTGCTGTGGTGAGCTGTGGAACCCAGGGAACTTCTACAGTGAAAAATGAAATGAAGCAAGTACATACTGACATTTTAGGCATATAAACTGAAATGGACTGAAATTGGACACATTCAGTCAGAAAATTTTACTATTTATTACTGTGTGTGTGTGTGTGCCTTTGAATCAGTGTTGATTTCTGGTGAATGCCTAGGACAAATCCATGCAGATTTCTTGCAAGAGTTTCAGAAGTTGATGGATTTCCTTGCCATTGCTTTCTTCCTAGGGCCAAGAGAGGGACTGGCCCAAGGTGACTATGCTGGCTCTGTGCCTAAACTGGGACTAGAACTTACTGTCTCCAGGTTTCTCATGTGGTGCCTAAATTTGATTAGATCAAATTGGTTCTCATGTTTATTGCTAAGGTCATGTTAAAAAAGAAATAGTGTTGCTTTCAGTCTGGAAAGACACAGTGGAGAGTATATTGGAGTATAATGTAGTCAGTTAACTGATAGCAGTTAATAGGTTATATCAATTAGACTTTGTGGACAATTATCCAATGTGATGGTTATCCAAGTTTATGTTCCAGCCATTAATAGAAAAATAGGGTGTTTTTATGGCCACATTCAATCTGAAATTGACAGTATGCACAAGCAAGATGTGCTGCTTGCAGTGAGACCCTGTAATGTCAAACCTGAAAGCAGTAAGGAGGAAAATGTAGTTGGACCACAGCCCTAGAAAACAAAAATGAAGCAGGTGACCAACTTATCAGTTTCTCCCATCCAATGATTTCTTCATTGCTGAGACAGTTTTCAAACAATTAAAATGACACCTATATTTATGGACATTGCCAGACCCAGTACAGAAATGTGATACAGCCCCTTTGGGGCTAGATGGATAGACTTCAACTACAGCAGCAATAGGTGTGTATAAAGGGTTGAGTATAGATTTTTCTGGAAAAGTTGCCAGGAGTCAACACTCATTTGATGGTTCCTCATAAAAAAATCAATCTAACTATGATTTTCTCAAACTGACGATGGATTTATATGGCACAAATTCAGGTGATACCTAAGGCTAAAATGTCATTGATTAGATTGTGGTGCAGTGTTGCACAAACACAATTATTGTTTCCTTGAAGTAGGAAAACACATTACAAATAACATTTTGGGAAAAAAATGCTTTTCTTATGTTTTCCTAAATGAAGGTGTAAGAGATGCCCAACATCAGAGCATCAAATTAGGTCTGTGGTATGATGATTCTGGGATGGAAGAGCAACAATGAATAGCATCCTCCAGGTTATATTCCTGCATAAAATGGGAAGAAACTAAAGAAAGGAATTTGGATGGTACAGGCCTAAAAGAATCTTAGAGAGCAAAGCTTTCAAATACCTCCTCTTGCAAGGGAAACAAAGTCAGGAAAAGTTTGTGTTTTGTTATCATTTGTTATTTGATACTTTGTGTTTGTTTATTGTTATGTGATAGGTTCTGCCCCTTTTGGACTAGGATAGGTTAGTGTTAGTGGGATATAAAGAATTTGTTGAATTAAGCAAAAAAATAATGTCACTTTATTTCTTCGTTCCAATGCTGACAAAATTTATTATCTTCTCCATGCTTCACCCCATTATATTGCTTCAAAGTCTCTTTATTCCTTTCCTTGCTAGGACAAAAATAAATATGAATGGGAAGTAAATGGAGGAAAGGAAGGAGTGAGAAGTGCTGTACCTTAGGATATTTGTTGATACAATTTGTCCATCAACATTTGTAGTAACTCTGTTGCTTGGAATGACTAAGAATCTCTACATTGTATCTAAGGATCTGGCAAGCAGTCTGCTACTGACCTACTTTCACTTCCCTAATACATTTTTTCTTGGTGCTACTCCAGAAGTTAAAACAGCATATTTCAATATAGTTAATAGGTAGAGTAAGGATTTCCCAGACTAGGATCTGGATGCTACTTTCCTGGCAGGATGATGGGCTGGGGAGTATTTTCCTGTGAGAAACAGCCCTTTTAATTCAATTTGCTAAGGATTATCATTTATATAGTTTAATTATAGTTTCATTTCAGGCCACCATGATGTCTGAGGGGCTATCTCAAATCATCCAGAACCCATCATGGGACACTGTTCACACACCAGAGCTAGTGTCCCTGTCAGAGCATTGGCTCTGTGATCTGAAATTGGGAAAAATCTCAACGACTTTGTCATCATCACATCATATCCTAATTGCCATGAGATTCTCCAGAGCCACCATCCACTGCAGGGAAGCTAAACCCATTAGATTGGTCCACTCCAGAGGGACCAGATTAGATTTTGGAGATTTTTTGGAAGTTATTCCCATTGGTCTGGTATACAATACAGCTGAAGTCTTGGTTGTCACATGGGATAAGGAGGCAGCTGAAGCTTTAGATCAGGTTGCACCCATACAATCTCTCCCACCTCATGGATCCCCCAGCTCCCCATAGTTCATGGAAGAGTTGAGGGAGATGAAGAGAGAGAGAAGAAACATTGAGTTGGATGGTGGAATTGCAAGTCCAGAGGAGTGTCTGGCCATTTGGGATTAGTTTGAACATTTTGGGCTTGAGGAAATGGATGTGTCCTTAGGAGTCTGGACTCAGTCCCTTATTGTTTAGATCGAAGCCACTCCTGCCTTGTCAAAGTGGCATGGGAGATGTCATGTGCATGGGTTCTTGCAGTAGTGAAGTCCTATTTGAGTGAGGGGGTTGTTTATTTGCCTCTTAAAAAGGCCTTAGTTCACCCCCTCCTCAAGAACCCATTGCTAAACCCAATTATACTGGACAATGTTAATCCAGGATCCCGCCTGCCCTTGCTGGGAAGTTGGTTGAGAAGATGGTTATGCAGCAGCTTCAGATGACCTTGGATGAAACAGATTATCTCGATGCTTTTTGATGGAGCTTCAGGCCAGCATTGGTCATACTTTTGGATGATCTCTAGTAAGGGCAGGATGCATTTATCCTTGCCTTACTTGACTTCTCAGCAGCTTTTGATACCATCAACTTGAGAGCACTAGTGTATTATGTATTAATTAAATTTATAATAAATGTTTGTAAGAATAAATCTTTCCCATGAGTCCCAACCACAAGCTATAAACAGTGGAATTAACTCTCACTGTGTGAGTAATTGTAACCAGTCTAGCCACTGAAATGTGGGGGGTTGGTTCATATATTGCTTCGAGCCATGTGTATTTTAATTGCTTTTGGTTTACCATATAGTATGGACCTAGCCATTATAAAATGGAAGTCATTCTTTTTAAAAGTTTTGTTTAAGCAACTGGTATTTAATTTCTTGAAAAAACTACAGCTAGGTCTCTCTCTTGTCCAGGGATTAAATCCTCTTAGCTAATATTAATTTATTCTTCCTTGTGTAAACATTTAAATGTTATGTGTTGAAATGTGTATAATTCAATTCCAATTCAATTCAATCCTTTATTGTCAATGTACAACATGTGTGCAAGCGAAATTGAGTGAGCCTTTATCAGTACAATCACACAAGCACAGAAACACAGAATACATTCAGATACAGAATACATCTCCAGACTTATAAAAAAATCCCTAACCCCAGGAATGCCCAGGAGGCTTGGGAACAAAGACAAATCAGTCAGGGAATCTAAGTTAGACAGGCCAGCTGTAAGGGTTTGG
>JAEANM010011453.1:0-15266 GCA_017656035.1 Myanophis thanlyinensis | reverse complement strand
CATACATACATACATACATACATACCAATAGAATTTATGTGGGATAAAAGCAAACACAGAATCTTTTTGATTGTCTGATGTCCCTCTCACAGATTTTTACCCATCACGAAGAAAGAGCTAAAAGTTTTCATCTCCCCTCCGTTTGTCATAATCCAGTGTGACAAGAGTATCTTTGTATTTTCCTCTGTATGTTCCTTTCTTTTTCCTATTGACACAACATTTCTTAATCTAAGCTTGTTTTCCAGGTCACCAGTTTGCTTTTTGAGTCATTTATATTCTCCATAGTAAGAAGTAAAATTTTTGGATTAAAATAAGGTTTGCCTTAGCTTCAAGACTGAAGTCCATACATCTGGAAGATGATGAATTTGAGAAAAATATTTATCAATTATAATGTTAACCTGTGACTTTGATGTTTCAGGTTCAAATTTGTATTTGAATAATTCACTGAATTATTATTAGTATAGAATTATACTATTATTCTTATTCCATCTCACAGCTAACTTCGTAATATTTTAAGAATAAAATTGGAGAACTGGAGACTTAGAGAAAAGGAAAAAAACAAATAAGTAATAATTAAGAACTTTCTTTTGTGCAAGAAAGAAATGAACATGGACATAAAGTCACATTTAAAAGGCACAGAAGGCTGAAAAGATAACGGTCAGGGCCCCTCTAGGAGCAAAAAGGAAATATAGAGTCTTATATGAGAAGAAGTACATTGGGCATGCTCTGTTGCTCTATTGTGCCATCAAGTCACTGTTGGCTTTTGTCAACTGCCTAGACAAGTCCCTTCAGTTTTCTTCTTTTCATGTATTTCAGAGTGGTTTCCTGTTGCTACTTGCTAGGGCTGAGATAGAGCAATTGGCCCAAGGTCACCCAGCTAGTTTTGAGAGCTACAAAAGCATTTTATGCATATAGGAGCCATTAATTCAATTGTGAAAATGATTTCTTTATAGGTTTGGTCTTTCTATGTCACTTATATCTATAAAATAGCAAGGCAAGCTTGGAACTCAATTAGGCTGTTCAGAAAATCCTTCCAGAAAGGGCTCTTTTTTTAAACAGGGAGAAAGAAAGAGAATGAAATACAGGTAGTCCTCAACTTATGACCACAATTGAGCCCAAAATTTATGTTTCTAAGTGAGACATTTGTTAAGTGAATCACTGCAGTTGTTAAGATAGTAACACAGCTGTTAAGTGAATCTGGTTTCCCCATTGACTTTGCTTATCAGAAGGTTGCAAAAGGGGATCACATGATCTTGGGATACTGTGATCATCATAAATATGAATCAGTTGTCAAGCATCTGAATTTTGATCACGTGACCATGGGGATGCTACAACAGTCATAATTGTGAAAAACTGTCATGTTACGGTTTTCAGTACCATTGTAACTTTGAACAGTCACTAAATGAACTCTTGAAAGTCAAGGACTACCTGTAACCCTTTCTATATGAATGCTTGTTTGATGGACACATATTGTTATGACACTGACATACATAAATTAAGTTTTGCACAGTTTTTAAATTCTGATTTATTTTATTTAGATATAGTGAAGGATACTGTTCCTCTCTAATACAGAAATAACATTCAGCATTCAGTATGATCACCTGCTATATAAAGAATAGAAAGGGATACCATCTTTTCCTTCATCTGGAATTGAATTGATTTTATTTGATTCCTTTTTAAAGCCATCAAAGTTTGTAACTACTACTGAGATTGTGTCTATATGTCATCCTGGACTGCAAAGTAGACAGTCACATTTTAGATTGTGTGAATCCAACCATGACTATATATGGTATCAAAGTAAGGCTGCTGTCTTGTAGTTTTAAAAATCCACAACATAGTGTTCCGTGAAAAACCTTTGTCATGAATCTATTGTGGTTCTGTTTCTTGGGATGACCACAATGCATCAACTATCATAGTTCTTACAAGCTTTTTTTAGTATGAAACGCATCGACACCCACAACCTTAATACAATTTTGCTACAAAAATCCAGACTACCACTACTGGTAGATGACAGAAAAGTGATAGAAATAAATCTTTGCCTCCTTATGGTCATGTGAATTTTTGCAGCATAGAACTTACAGCTTGAAGCCCTAAAACCTGAAAAATATTGTGAGTTTGTGTCATTGCTTTAATGAAATAATATCATTTTCTGTACTCGTTTTCAATTCTACAATATTGTTTTTTTTAATGAGGCAACCAAATGATACAATGTATTCCAAGTACAATCACAACAGAGAGCCAATTTCATTTAGTAGTTACAAACTCTGAGCTAGAAACCAGGAAACTGAGTTCTAACCTTGCCTTAGGCACAAACCAGCCAGGTGACTTTGGGACAGTAGTTCTCTATTCCAGGGAAAAGCCGAACAGTTCCAAAACTGTTGCTAAGAAAGCTGCATGAACTTGTCCATATAGTTGCCAGGAAGGATGGAATTCACCTTTGATTCTACCCAAAGCTGCAGAATACTGAGCTGAAACTTTCAGTGAAATAAATACAAGAGCTATCAGAATCCTTTTTTAGTTTGTCATCAGAGATTTAACCCTCTGAAGTTAAGATATATTGGCCTCAATATAAATAATTTTCTGTTTGCTTATCTTGAAATATATTTATCATTTAATTACGTAGTTTGGATGTATCCTTTCCTGTTGTTGTTTTATATCCCACCTTTATTGTTTTTATAAATAACTCAAGGCAACAAACATACTTAATACTCCTTCCTCTTCCTGTTTTCTTCACAATAACCCTGGGAGACAAGATGGAGAGAGATAGTGACTGGCCCAAGGTCACTCATACGGCTTTCATTTCTAAGGTGGGACTAGAATTCACAGTCCCCTGGTTTCTAGTCTGGTACCTTAACCAGTACACCAAAATGGCTCATAATTTCTTTTTATTTAACAATACAGAATATTTTTTCTTTCCTTTGAAAACTTTATCAATTCTCTATTTTTTTATAATTATAGATCAATGATTACAAATAAAAAATACTTCTACAATAATGTTTTGTATTGATCATACAGTTAAGGAGGAAGGAGAAATTTGTTATAGGTTTCCATTAAAAAAAAAAACCCATAGACTATTTTTTTACTAGCTGCACTTTTTAAGCCAATTATGTTTGTTAGTTGATGGAGTATAATTAATATTTTTTAGAAATGTGAATGAATCAGATTTAAAAATGACAAAATGTCACAATTGAAAAGCTTGCATAAACAAATACTGAAGGTTGGGGAACAGATAGATCCAAGCCCACAAAGATTTGTTATTAAAGAGAAAACCTTGAGCATTTTTGTAAGTAATATTATGACTCATCTGCAGATGGGGCACTAGAGCTAATCTGAAACAATATTCATTCATTTTTAACATAGAAAAATCTAAGCAGATGTGCCCAAATACATCAAAAATGTTTACAGTGCACATATAGGTATGCTTTTCTTTATATTCACTATCTTATTTTGTTGGCAGAACTGTGTCTGTGTGTGTTTGATAATTACCATTAAGTCTTTTTCCATATTTTCTGTGTGACATCTTGCACCAGTGTCATGGAACAGTTCCTATTCATGACAATCCGTACTTCTCTTTCTGCAATGAGGACGGCACTTGGTGATCTTTTAAACATTTTTTTTAAAAGCCAACAAAACAGTTTGAGAGAACAGACTTGCCTGCTGACCCAGGTAGTTGTTCTGCAGCCCATCCTTTTTGAAAACTGAACTTAGAAACAATTCTTCTGCTCTACTGTCATTTGACTCAACGCAGTCCTCTTAAGCAGTCAAAGGAATTGGATTACAATTCCCATTATGACAATAACAATAGTGCCATTGAGAATAGAGAACCTGCTGTGCAACAATTAAAAAAGAGAAAAGAAAAAAAACCTCTTTTAGATTGCAGTCCTTCTGAATTCAATAACATTTGCTTCTGCGCAGGAACATAGATCACCGTATTAAACCTCCAGCCCTCATTCCTCTGTTGCATTTATCAGTTTGTCTACTTCATTATATCTGTCTAACCACTCCCTGCCACATTAGAACCTAGCCTATTCTGGAAGGTATGTTAAGAAATCCTTCTATCTTACTACACCAGCCCCAAATGCTAAAAGACTTCAGTGCAACTCTGTTCACGAGTGAATATACCACTGAGTTCAAAGGAGTATATAGAATAGCCTCTCATTTTCACAGAATGTTTGGATTGGTCTATCACTACTTCAGCAATTAGTAGTATAATAAATATTACATTAAAATGTGTTGTTCTTTAATTTTGAGAGCCAGTTTGATGTAGTGATTAAGGCATCAAGCTGTAACCAGATGATAATGAGTTCTAGTCCTGCCTTGGGCACGAAATCAATTTGGGGAACCTTGGGTCCGTCTTTCTTAGCTCTAAGAAACAGTTAGTGGCAAATTACTTCCAAAAAAACATGCCAAGAAAACTGCAAGAACTAGTCCAGGCAGTCACGAGAAGTTAAAAACAGACTCAAAGGAATCTTAAAGTTTTCTTTGACTTAATAGGGAGTGTGAATCCAGTCAACTTTGGCTTTGTCAAACTATGATTTTAAACATGAGTTTATTAATGTGCAAGTCTTTATATCAGTTTTGTAGGGAAAAATGTGGTGAGCTACAATGAAAAAGGAAAATCTGGTAAAAAATGTGATATACCAGAACCTTTCATAGCATATTGAGCATTAACATTGGTATGTAACAAGCATCTTTGAAAAGCCATTTCTAGGAATCAGCAGATATTTATCGAAATATATTTAAACATAGCTTGGATTATTTTTGTTTATTTAATGAAATCCCAAGCAGGCACACTATAGATAAGAAAATTAATGCTAAGAGCCTTGGGAGAACACTGATTAGTTGTTTATATAAAAGGTACAGTATTACTAACATACAGAAAGGGAAGTCTTCATCAAATAGATGAAGAGTTTAGCATTCCATTGAATTACAGGGCTAATAGGATTGAGTTTAATGAATCTAATGCATTACTATGCATCTTTTTTTTCATATGGAATAGGCATATGCATGAGCTGGATGGTACTAAAGGTATAGCCAATGCCATTTTGCTGCATTAAAGGATGGTCTGCATTTTGCAGCCCACATGTAAACATACTCAGATCTATATTATATTCTTCCCTTGAAATACAGATTAGGTCTGTATTTATTTATGTTATAATCACTTATCTGCCTGTGTAGCCAGTCTTCATTATTTCCTAGGACAGGGATGCGATACATCATGCACTGGCCATCTCCACCCCCATTTTAGCAAAGGGGAAAAAAAGTTATGTCACGTGATGTGATGCTGAGAGTTTGACACCGCTTCCCTAGGACAACTGTAGCTCTAACATTATGCAAAGTAATGTAATTTTATATGGCAATATATATAGAAGGAGATCCACTGTGGCTGTCATTTATACTCATTAGTGGTACTTTCATGGCTGGGTGGCTCTACTGTTATAACTAATTAAAAGAGAAGTGACCTATGATTCCATACTGCTTCCCCTTTGTTGAAAACAGACCTTTGCCACCTTTAAACTCTTCAAATATTCCATTGACTCAAACACATACAAAGTAAATGTCTTTCAATATGAACTTGAATTATTATATGACTAGAGCCATGTTGGCTTTAGAAGAACACAATAAGGATGTCATTTGCCAGTCTCTCCTTCCATCTTTTTTATTTCTATATATGTACAACATCAGTGGAATTTCCTGGTAGCTTTTATTCAAGTTTTAAATAAGTCAAACCTTGCTTTGTTTTTTCAAGATCAATCCATGTTGGTTAGGTATTGTTACCCACTGTGACTGGAGAATGCTAAGCAAGCCTAAAAACTGAATGGAAGAGCAATTTCAGTTAAGAGAGCAAGACAGGTAATGAAATGGGGCCTAGTTATTACTCTGTAACCTTCCAAGTCACTGCCTGGAGCAGCACATGAATGTATTTAAAGCTCAGAGTGAAGTACCCTGATGTGGTTCTGACATTAGCCTCCAGAGACAGCTGCAGCAACCATCTCACAATATAACTCAGGCATGCTAATCCAATTTTTTCTTTTTGTAATCAGATTGAGATGTAGCAGTTCACACATCCCAGTCTTTCAGCAATTGCACTAATTTCTAGTTTGCTTCCAAAAACAATTCAAGGTGCCATTATCATCCCTCGAAGCTCTATGTGGTTTAAAATCAATGTATCTCAAGGGCTACCCAACGGACAAAATCAGTTTCACTCAGTCTAAATCAGTTTTAGCTAGAATTGAAGCTGCAAATTGTGAGATGGGTCAGTTTTTCACAGATTAAAGAACAAGTTTTATTACTTTGTAATTTACACATCACTTTAAGCCATGGTTGCTTGCTCATGGTTTAATTAATAAACAAGTTGAATGGGTTTGTAAAACATGCTACGTAACAATGGGTTAGTATACAATCTGCTAATTCAAAACTAAGCCAGTCACATTTCAATTTAATGTTAGGACCAAACCAACCTACATGTTAATTAATGCAAAAACATTAATCACAATATAATCTGTGATTGTGTTTAAACACTGTTATGCATAAACAGTGTGCCATTAATTACCATTATCTGCAATTAATTTGTATTTTGCATTTACTTTTTCCTCCACGTCCTTCAATCCCAGCCCATTATCAAAAAATAGTTGTTTTTATGGACTTTTCCCCAGAGGAATGCTCTACCTGATGAAAAAAGTCACTGTTAGTTCTTATGATGCATTGATCTCACTGTTCCTTTTTTAAAAAAAAAATCCATCTGGAATCTGCCTTCCTGTAACTTTAAATGTTTATTCCATGATATGAACTTTGGAATGACAGAGAACAGATTTGTGACCTTCTTCTGTTCTTTGAAGATTAAAAAAACATATTGTATTTTCTCTCGGGTCATTCTTATGTCCTTATAATCACTACAGGAAAATGCCCTCATAACTATTTATGTTGGTTATGTTCTCATGATGCCACTTTGTGTCATGTACAGCCCATATTAGAAGCAACTTAGACCACAATGTACTTGATCTATGTTTAAACTAGGTTATTTTCTTCTAACACAGGTTTTATTGGAGATGCTGGTAGTAATGATGAGGTAAGAGTCTGAGTTTTTCTCAGAGCATAATGTGATTTAAACCAGGGTGTTTATGACCGTGCCCTCTTCTATCCACTCTTTGGGCACTGTTTTGCATGCCACTGTCTTCTTTTGCAGTTGATTTTTTTCAATTAAAGCACTTTCTATACTAACCAGTTCCCTGATCCCATAAAGCTGCTTAATGGGATCAAAAAATCAATGGGCAAAGATCCTTACCTCCCAGATCTTCCATATTTTCCCCAGCTGTGAGGGTAGGGAATAATAAGAAAAATAGGGGAAGGAGAATAGCCTTTCACCTGCCCAATCTCTGATCCCATAAAGCTGATGTATAAAATCAGAGGTTATAGAGTTGCTATAGAACTCTCCTCACTTCTGCCATCACTTCCAAGCCTGGAAATAGAAGGATTGAAAGAAGTGGCAAGATGAGATTGAAAATTTAGCTATCAATTTGCTTATTTCCCAGAACTGATTTGTCTGTGCAATGCCACAGATTATAAACATTTATTTCCCAGCAGAAACGCCTTTTAACCAATCTGAATACTGAGGATTTGGGAGCATGAGGAAAGGTGAAACATCTGTCAGTCCTCTTTTCCTGCTACTTTTTCTTCATTTCTGAAAGTGGATATTGGAATCAGTCTATGGAGAAGATATATATAAACCAATTATATATATATATTCATACACACACTCACTTTGGGATTGTAAACTGCCCAGTGTCATCCTATGGTAAGATGAATACCCAATACATTTTATAAATAAATAAAATAAATCATCTCAGCAAAGCAAAAAACCATCACTTGTCTTACTAGGAAGCTCCCCACTCCATGCAACAGATCCTTTATCTCAGGATCAGGTTCTGAAAGAAGCTAAATTCTGGGTGTAACCACGTGACAAAATTGGCACCCTTCATTAGAGAGATTGTTTGGTGATTCTTTTTCCCACTGAAAGGCAAGGACAGGTGAATCCACCAATAGCTTTCTTTAACTTGCCCTGCATTAATTTAAGGAAAGCACTAGCCAGACAGATTACAGTAGGTCTTGACAATGACAGCTGCTCAGAGATGTAGAGTCCTTGATAAGGATTGGAGGTAAGCACATTAATATGGCCATAAAAATGGCTCTCTTCTCAAATCTAAATAGTCCCATTTGTTTCATTTCTTTTCACAAAGTTTAGTTTCTAGGCACCTTATCTTCTAGCTTATTCTTTTCTAGTTCTGCTCCAATTCTTCTGACTCTTTAAGTGTGATGTCCAGACATGGATACAATGCTTGAGAACAGAACAATGCACTGTAAAGTGGAATTATTACTTCCCATTATTTGACAATTATACCTCTACTGAAATTATATTTGCTCTTTTGCAATTACATTAAACTGATTTATATTCTGTTCAATCATGCCCAATGCTTAGACTACTTGGACAAGTTGCTGCTGTTTTGTTGGTAATGTTTTTCAGAAGTGATTTGCCACTGCCTCTTTTCTAAGGTTGAGCGAGAATGAGTGGCCCAAGGTCACCTAGCTGGGTTAATGCCTAAGGCAGGACTAGAACTCAGTCTCCTGGTTTCTAGCCTGATTCCTTAACCATTACACCAAAGTGGTTCTCTTATAATCAATTGCTAATCCAAAGTTTTTTTTCATAAGCAATATCTACATAGATGCGTGATGATTTTTGTTTCCTAAAGAACTCTGCATTTGTTTGATTTGATTAATTTCAGCCCACTCTTCTATCTATTATAATTTCAAATAGGTCTTTTAGCATATTAGCTACCCACCCAGCCTTGTGCCATATGCAAACCCAATTAGCATTAGTCATATATAAAAATACTTAAAACTTTATATCATCACTGAAACAAGACAGGTGATAAGCCAAGAAAAATATAATCTAATCTCTGGTATTCCTTTCCCAGGAAAGTTGTGTTCACATAACACACTAATATTCTTACTGATGTAATATTTCTCTAAATTACATCAAATTTTAGATTGTACATTTTTGTGAAAATTGAAAACTGAAATGAGAAAAAATGTGGCATTAATGAATGTGGTATATTTTCCCACTTCAAAAGTATATTTTCATAATTGCCAAAAAACTGATCCCCCAAATGTTGAAGTATCTGCCATTCTTAGAAAATCTAAATGTGTATTAAGTAGATTTAAGCAGTAAGATGTACAGTATGAAAGCAAAGTTCCAGATTCAAATTTTCCGTTTAAGAACTTATCTAGCCAACACAAGCAAATTATTTTTTTAACCTCAAATCATTATTACGCTGACATTTTAACCCCCAAAGTACAATTTGGTACAAAATAATGATCCAAATGTTCCTGCAGTGTTTAAAAGAGGAACTTGGAGTTTTAGTACCTAGCTAGAATCCAGATGAGGAATCTAACTGGAAGGGCATGTTTTACAGATTAAGTCAATGGATCTTTTTTACTGAACATTATGAGTAAAGAAAAAGGAATGTTTACATTTGAAAGGCCTAAAATTCCAATATAATTAATGGGCTAACTGTGGCTTCAAGCTATAGTTAACCAGGATCAGCTGATTTTAAATGATTGGCTTGTGATTACCGTACATTTTAAATCACCAGTTTGATAATACACAACTGAAATATATTCTAAAGGAAAAATGTGACCATATATTCTCTATAGTAAACAATATCACTCTAACCTTAGTATATTACATAATATAGAATGCTAAACAAAACATTTTAAAAGCTAGACAAATATTAGGAATATTTAAAATATTTTGAGATATTTTACATGTGAACAAAATTAACCATGTTTTTTCAGAATATATATACATGCCAATATATACAAATGTAGTCCATATTTGAGTAATAAGTTAAAATCCATGATTAGTCAAAAATATTTTTCAGTTTAGTGACCTAGGTATTAGCAATGGGGAAATAACCAGAATGCCACTCTCATTTTAAGCAATTTTGTTCCTTGCTGCTTTTGCCAGTTATTCCATATTGCAGCTTTTGAAGCTGGCTGAATATTTATTCTATCAATATATTTAAATCACTGTTCTCAAGCTAACATATATGTCATTTTAATTTAACAGTATATTTGCAGCTGTCCATCCATCCATCTATGTACCCACCTATCTATCTACAATATCATCATTGGCAGTATGGTACTTATTGAAATCTATATAATGACAGAGACACATCACAGTGGAAGGCTGTATTATGGGATCATAAAAATCCTTTCCCTCTAGTCATGGGCAATTTTGCTCCTGCATAAGAATTTAATGCTTCTTGTTTGGCAGAGAATCAAAAAGCTACTGAGCACAGAAAGTCTGTTTAGATCCACAGTATCATAATAAAAAAGTTATGAAACAAAGCTTGAAAATTCATTTCAGGGATACACCAAATTCAAGTTCAGGAAAATATGCATCAGAGTTAGTTGCATAGAAATAACCCAATTAAAATAAGTGAGCCATATTTTTCCCTGCACATGCATACATCCTGACTAAACATGTATTCCTATGTCCGATTTTATGGAAGTATGTTCCATAAAATTTAAGAACAGATAGTTAATATAACTTAAATCATTTAATCAGTTAGAAGAATTTAAACATAATCAGATAAAGTGCAGATAATGTTACTTATAAAAATGATGTTGTGGGTATTACAGTGGAAGAGATATCCTTTCTCCTATGGGAAGTAATGCTTCCTTTAAAATTAATGAGTTGGAGGCTTCTTTTTCCTTGAAGCATTATGTCATCATTTGTCAAGATTCATTGTTTTAGTTATGTATATGATCTAATTGTATTCATATATATATATAGTGTGGAAAATGTCTTAAAATCAGTTTTAAGAGTGAAGACAGTGTGTTTTATTGAACAAATGCCTTCTCGGGAAAGAGATGAAAATAAAGGATTCAGAGATCCTCCACATTTACACTCTGGAGAAAGCCCGATTACTTCGTGAAAAGCTCCTCTTAAGTAGGGAACTTAGAAAATAGCCGGCAACAATTTCCGAGACGTTCCAATGAAACGACAGCAGCGGAAGGTTTACAGTCCCCATCGAGGTACGATCAATTCCTTTAAAAGCGACTTATTTTTAAAGAAGAGAGCCTTCGTTTCAATGGACTCCAGGCGCTCGCAAGGCTACGCGGGATTTGCTTGCAACGCTTCTTCGCCTTTCTCTTGCTCTCCCTTTTGCCGGTCCCTATGTCCCCCGGCAACTCGCTTAGCAACCTTTTAAAAGTCGCCGGGAACGCAAACTTTAAAAGCCCAAATTTCGAAAGGAGTTCAAGTAGCAACATGTAGAAAAGGCAGCGCTGCCTTCCGTTGCCAAAGAGGCAACGGCCGCGTCAATAGAAAAGCCTTGGCTCAGCGGAGCGGCAGCACGTGCGTGACCTTTATATTTAAATTCCCTGTTTCCCAAGAACAGAAATAAAGGCACTCGGGGCAGTGCAATTTCCAAGTAATTACTAGGGCCTGGCACGCCGCTGCTGCTCGTCAGCGGAGGCAGTCAGCGCTTCGCCACCGTAGCCCAAGGGCGGCTTTTCCGAGCTCGCAACCCGGTGGCCGCCGGCGCTCAAGGACACGCGAGGCTGTCCCCTAGGAGGCCGGGGGGGGGGAGGACCATCCTCCCCTCCCGCTTCGGGTGAAGGGGCTGTCCAACCGCTGCTCCCTCCTGCGCGCACCGGGGGGGGGGGAGAAGATGGCTCGCGGTGCGCGTCGGGGAAAGCGTCGGGTTTTTTTCCCCCCTCGGAGGGGGTGAATGCCCTCGGGGGACGGGAGAGACCCTCTTTCGGCAGAGCCGGTAGCGGAAGTGCGCGGGACGGGCGAAAGAGCTGACCAACGAGGCGCGGTGGCCTGAGTGGGAATTGCACTGAGGAGGGACCCAAGATGTCCACTACTGGGCGCTGGAAGGTGATGATGTCAAAGGGGTGGGGATTCATATGCGAGCCTCTGATGGGTGGGGTGCCAGCGCCTCCTTAAAATAAGGGGTAGCGGGGTGGGGGTGGGGGAAGGAAGCGCGTCCAGCCTTTCGGGACGAAAGTTTGAGGGGGCAAAAACTCCGGCCAAGCCCGGCCGAGCCCGCGTCTCCCGGCGGGCGTGACGCGGACGCTCAATAAAACCTGACACTCGCCAGCTGTTCGGGCTCCTCCTCGCCCCCTCCTTCGCCTTCGCCTTCTCCCTCCCCCTCCCCCTCCCCTCCCCCGCGGCGTCGGCCGCTATTGCCGCCCCAGTGCATTGTGGGCGCAGTCCGTTGTTCATTTGCCATTCGACCTGGGCCGGGGCCTGGTGGGGCGGAAGGGCTGCTGCTGGTTGAGCCGGATCTATTGTAGGGGAAGCGCTCGTGGAGGAGGCGACGGCGAAGGCGACGCAGGCAGGAGCGTGGGGGATAAGATTTTGTTCTTGCAGCCGTTAAAAGCGCTTTCAAGCGGCCCGGCGAACTGACTGACTGAAACTGCCTGGCTGGGTGCTTCGCTTGGTTAGCCGCTTTTTCTGCCCCCCCTTTTCCCCCAGAGCGATCAGTGGTGGGGTGGGGTGGGGTGGGGTGGGGGGGCAGCAGAGAGACAGTTGGGCCGGAGCGGGAGGGGGAGGAGGAGGGGGGCGCGAGGGAGGGAGACAGGCGGGCGGGGGGCGCGCGGTCGCCCGCCATGTTCGCCGAGATGAACCGCAGGACCTTGGCGTTCCGGGGGGGAGGCCTGGTCAGCGCCGCCGCTGCCGCCGGCTCCTTCCAGGGCTGCTGCACAGCGCACAGGGAGCGGGCTGGCGAAAAGCAGTCGCGCAGCGCGAGCGCAAGGAGCTACGGCGCTCCTTTGCAGCTCGCTTTGCCTGCCCGTTTGTTCCCTCCGTTTTACAAGCTCCGGTTTCCCGGAAGGTTGCTCAGATATTCAGCCCCGCAGACGGAAAGAAAGAAACGCGTTTTAGTCCCTCCGCATGAGACCACGCGTACATGTGGCAGCGGGCGCGCTCGCTTTGCGAGCTGCGACTGTAGTTTCAACGCCTATCTCTTTTAGTCTGCTGCCTCTTCCGCCTTCCCCCACATCCCAATTCCTCGCAGCAATCGTTTGGATGATTGGGAAAACCCCGCTTTCCTGAAAAGGGAACCTGCCCTTCCCCTATCCGACCACCCACTCACCCAGCCTTTTTGTAACTCCAGGGAGCCTAGTTGTGTGAAAGAGACGGCGGAAAGAATTATCCCGGATCAAGCCACTTTACAGTCAGTGGGTCTTCCTTCCTTCCTTCCTTCCTTCCTTTTCCTGAAAAAGATGGTTGTGTATATGGATATACATGTAGATATTTAGACCTCAATTTCCTGGTGTATTCCTGGTTATTTCAACTGGATTTTAAGTATTTAGAGCGGTATCTTTATTTTGTTTTGGACAATAAAAAGTTTGAGCTTGGGATTCCGCACTATGTGTTGTAGATTTTTCCACCTCGTTCTCTTTTTTCTTCAATCGGAATAGCTCCGTTTTCAGTGGAGTGAAATCTCTTGACCCAGGTGTTGAATAGAAGGATTTTAGACTTCCACCAAAGCATCGTTATTTATTATTATCATGGTCATCAACGCAATCATTATCACTAAAGTGCAACCTATTTAATTTAAGTAGAAGATGACCTTTCGTTGTGAGAATGTACTCGGAAATTCCCGGTATTATTTTCAAATCAGTGGGGCTCATTGTTGTATTATGGTTAACATTAATGTAAAGAGCGCCCCAATCCCTTACTTGCAATATGTTTGGAGCTGGAGTTTTTCCTCTACTCCAAACTTTTAGGAGAAACCGGATAGACCGGGGCTGGGATACCTCACCTCTATAGCCAATTCTGGGCTCCCCCCCCCTTTTTTTTTTTTTTTTTTTTTTTACGGAGATGGGGAAGGCTTTTAATGCTTTGTGGCTATTGACTGCACATCATAGCTATTGATTACGGGGTAAGAGGCATGATCATACTTGGAAGTAAGGAGCGAAGTAAATTAATGAACTGCTGTCTTTTTCTGAAGGCTGACGGTTAACCATGAATGCGGCGCTTCTCTCGCTGAGCTGCTCTGAGTGACTTGAGCCTGTTGAGAAGGCGGGACAGGCCAGCCCAGGAGGAGGAACGGGGGGAGGGAGGGAGGGAGCGGCGTTTAACAAATAAAAAGAATTAACTTCGTGCCTTTGGTCTCCTTCTGTAATGATATTCATTTTAAAGACCTAATGCACACTTGTTTAAATTTAGGATTTAAATTGAATCAATGCTACCCCTTTACCCTTCCCCCCCCACCAAGCACCCACAGAAAGAGGGTGGGGGTGGGAACGTGGGTAAAAAAACAGTGAGAAAGAGTGTTTTATGGGAGAGTTTGGATGGAGGAGTAACTGTTGAGGCTCGGGATCTCTTGACTTTATCCTCCTCTGCACCAGAAGGGCACCAAAGAAGACCTGCGGATTCGGGAGGGGGTCGGGGGCTCAATGAGGTCAGTGCCTCTCTCTCCAAGCAGGAAAAAGACAGCTTGGTGGTGCTGCCTATTCTAAAGAGACCCCTGCAAACAGGGATAATTAATTAGATCAAATTCGTTAGTGGGGAAAGAAAACGCTTTCCTTCCTCAGTTACGCATTTCTAAATCTCACCAGTTATTTATTATATGGTTTGAGAGGACTCCAAAGATGCTTATTTCCACAGATCACTTCTATTTCCTTTTCTTTCAACTTCACTACTCAAAAGCAGCCTCTACCCAAATTAGCAATTATCACAACTTAGAAAATATCTTCGCGGAACAATTGCACCCTCTGTGCTTAGCCAGACAGTAAACAAGGGAAAGAAAGAGAAACAAAGAGTCTCGGTGTAGCTGCGTTACTTGCGGTGTCTCTGAACAGACGGAGAGGGGAAGAATGCAACTTGGTGTGCAAGAGGGTGTGTGCGGGCAGGATGCGCATCCACTACCGGCCTTCGCCTACTATGCTCCTTCTCTGGGTTGAAAATACCAGATTAATTTAAAACCTGTGGTTATCACAGCTGGGCACTGGGACCTCAACGGCGAGAAATTGGAGAATTTCTTCTCCAAATTCATGGAGGTAATAAGCGCGCACCAATTCCCTTCGCTACTTGGCAGAGAGAGGTCCGCACATTTTCTTGTAAACCTGTAGCATCCGTTGCTTTGGCGAAAGTGGCGGGCCATTAACATTCCGTCTGCATCTGCACATAAATTTCATTTGAATTTCAAATTTAATAAACCGGGAGGTTTTTAATCATCCCTGGTTTT
>JAEANM010011452.1:0-15266 GCA_017656035.1 Myanophis thanlyinensis | reverse complement strand
TGTTAGAGTTGTGGATCATGGCATTAACTACAAGATGTTTGTAAAGTAATACTTTACCTTTTGCTGTCATATAATTAATATCCAGAATTTTGTTTAATTTTTATTAAAGAGAGTAGGGTTTTTGCAAAAAAAATAAAATATTTTTTCTTTTAAATTAAAAGAAATTAAAAGAAAAAGAAAGATAAACAAATAGATAAATAGAAAAGAAATTTTAAAAATGAAAAAGAAAGATAAACACCTTCTAACTGTCTTTGCAGTTTACGATATATTTATATTTTAGTCTATCTGGTTGCTTCATTATTTCCTTCTTTCCATACTCTATCTTTTCTAATCATCACAAGTTCATTTTTTTTCTGCTTTTAGCAATAAAGTTCCTCAAGGGTTCCCAGTCACTAACAAAAGTACTTACACTTTTAGTTGATCTATAAGGGAAATGAAGTGTATGTATACAAAATTGTCTTTTCCCTAATCAAACAGCTTACTTTTGCAATCTTTGCAAATTTCAGGGTCTTCTGAAACCATTTTAAATTTCAAACATAATTATTTTTCTTACAGTTCCAATAATGCCAAATTGTCTAAATACCTTTTGATCTTTCTATTATTTGTTTTGTTGTTTCTGACACTTCCACTGTAATTTGGTTTATTTCTCCAGACAATTGACCTACAGTCTTGATTTTTTAAAATTTCTGTCGTTTTCTCTTTCATCTTTATAAATCTTTATTTCATGATTCCTTCAAATGCAGCCAAACTATTTTTTGTGAGTTTCAACTAAATTATTTCTATTTCTTCAAACATTGTTTTGTAAATTTTTTGAACTCAACCCTTTTTCTGTTGGCTGCTCTAACAGTCTTAGACTCTCTTCCAAGTTTTGCTGATTTCCTAATAGTTATTGTTTATAATCCAGACAGTGAAAGTAAATCAACAAGATACTGAAGTCTTCCCATGATGCCTGCAGGTGGAAATCTCTATCTTTCTTATCCACAGAGGTACCCTCTCTGACTGGGATTTAATGCCTAGTGATCTTGTGGCACATTACCCTTTCAATTCCCTAAGATGTCTTAGTTCACCAGAGTCCCCATTTGGAAGCCAGTTGTTATTCAGATATTGTGATTCAGATCTGGTAATCCTACCCAAGATGTCATGGTACTTTGAAGGGAGAAGCATTCACTGGCTTTGTGCAGTAGCACTACCAATGACAGACCATCCCAGACCTTCACTGTGGTGGTGCAGTGGTTAGAATGCAATACTGCAGGCTACTTCTGCTGACTGCCATCTGCCTGCAATTTTGCAGTTCAAATCTCACCAGGCTCAAGGTTGAGTCAGCCTTCTATCCTTCCAAGGTCAGTAAAATGAGGATCAGATTGTTGGAGGCAATATGCCAACTCTTAAACTACTTAGAGAGAGCTGTAAAGCTCTGAACCGGTATACAAGTCTATGTGCTTTTGCTATTTATAAGCATTGTGAAAAAGTTTTGCGAGTGTTTCTTGTTATATAAGTATTTTTACTTCTCCTACAAGAATTAATTTGCAGATTAAAGGATACAATTTTGTGAGGTGACAGTTGTCCTACTAACAATAATATTATATGAAGGGCTCAAACAAATATCCATACAATATATTTTTTCTTTGGCTTCTGAGTGTGGGAAATAACAATTAACTGTTATACTTAAACAATGAACTCATAACAGTTGAAGTAAACAGTGTGTGTGTGTTTGTGTGTGTGTTTGTGTGCGCGCGCACACACACACCATCAAGGCTTAGAAAAATAATAGACTTCAATAACTCCTTTTTATTATTCCTGAACCACAAAATTCTGAACCACATTGCAAAATCTTATTTTTCTAATTTGTGTATTTACATGATGAATGTTCTATTTAACTTGCTTATGTATACAGAAGTTTCCTGAAAGAGAATCCAAATTCATGATGTGGAAAATATAGTTATTCACATTTATTTAACTCTCTTTGGGAAGTTACAGTTGTATCCATAGAAACAAAGAGCATATGCTCTACTAGTGTCTTATGCAATCAGATTACACATTATATTCTCCATATAAATGGCATTAAATAAGAAATATTGTACATGCATAAATTGACTTTTTGTTTTTTAAATCTGTTACTATATTTTACAGATAATTGAATTTTAGAAAAATGTTGGTCTAGTCATTCTACAAAGTAAAAAATTAAATCCTGGCTCTGTTTATAATTGTTGTCTGCAATCCTTTAGCTGAAGGATATAATTGGTAATTAATTTAGTTTAGGTTTCAGTCAAACAGTGATAAAAAAAAGGTTTAATAATCTCAGTGGATAAACAGGAAGTATGTGAACAAAAAGGAAATTAGGAAATATTTGGAAAAGGAACAGCTGGTTCTCAAAATAACTGAATTCCCAGAAGTTAAAAAAAATGTTAAAAGACAAGAAAGGCTAAAACAAGCAAATTTGTGTTATAACTGCAGACTAGTCTCATTTGAAGTGATCGAATAAGTCTTAAATATTTGATTCGATTATTTTAATTGAGTGCATTAATAACACTATTTTTCCCCAAAATCCATGATCCGTCACATATTTATATGTGCAACTTTTATTTATAAATGGGGATGCTGAAACATGATACTTAAATATATGCATAATTCATATGTACTCATGTTAAGTTCATATTTAAATACTTGTATTGATCCGATTGCGTGTCCCCTAATTTTGAGTCTATTTCCATCAATTGGCATGATCTTTTAATATAAGAGATTACTAGCTACTTTTAGAAATATAGACTATAGAATATGCTATGCTAATTAGAATTAGCAATAACAATAGGAAAAACAATAGCACAAACTAATATACCAGCCCATAGTGCTTTACAACACTCTCTGGGTGGTTTACAATGTCAACCTATTGTCACCAATAGTCTGGGTCCTCATTTTACCAATCTTGGAAGGCTGGAAAACTGAGTCAACCTTAAGCCTTTCAGGACTGAACTTCTGAAAGTGGGCAGAGTAGCCTGCAATACTGTATTCTAACCGATGCACCACCATGGCATTAACATAGTTACATGGCATAAATACATTAGCAATAAAGGTTTTATTAAATTTCTGCATAAAATGCAAGACAAATTCTTTTTTCTACACACCCTTTAATAAGGTAAATATAGAGATATTTCTATTTATTCATTTTTGTTTCAGTCCTTTGTTGAAAATAAGATCTCTCTATGCCCTAATATCCTTTTTAAGCAAGGATATAAATAGTCCATGAATATACTTGTGATGAACAAATGTATTAATAGTATTCTTATTGTGAACATTTTATTAGAGTATACAAACAGATACACAATTGGGGTGGACTGGGGGGAAGAGAAGATGAATCCATGAAACTAAGGTATCCAATATATGCCTTATCTTAAGTATCTACTTTCCAGTTAATAAAAAAGGAGTATATTTGAATTATTTAACAAATATAATTACTGATACTTGTCTGACAATAAAGAAATTGTGGCTTGTCAATCTATATAGAAACTGATATCACCTGTGATAGTGATGACAGGGACAATTATTTTGTAATGATCATCAGTATATTTTAAAATAAATATTATGTAATATTCTATATTCTGTAATATTCTTTTGGCAGCATGGTCATTTATTTTTTATTATGATTTTGATTTTACAAAATTCCATTTCTGTAAATACCCTGCTCTATTGGAAGTTAGGACCGTGGCTGTCCAATCTGTCTGGACTCTGAACTTGTGAAACTGGATTGCTGCCTTAGTATACAACAAAATTACTATTCAAGTAACAAGTTGAATTTTGAAAAGCTTAATAATGAGGAAAAGTACATTTTTAATATACATAAACAATTATTGGAAATAATGAAAACATTTTAAAAATACAGGACTGTTGACTGTTTTATTTTTATGGACTGATCTTTATTTTTAAGAAACATTGTAAAAATACAGGAAAAAAGTGCTAGGATTCAGTGATACATTTTTAAAAATGGAGAAGGGGAAGTAAGCTACAGACAGCAATAACAGTTCTGCTCCATCAAGTATAGAAAAAAAAGTAGAAAAAGATGGACAAACAGGAAAGTGAAGATTAGAAGTTATGAGACAGATGAGGCTTGCAGAAAGGAAGCTGGAAAGAGTGAAATATTTTTCTTGACTAGGAATTGCAATGGTTCAGCTATTTCACTCATCAGATAAGTAACAAAGGCTTTTAAGAGTCTGATTGAGTTCTTAGTTTTATGAGCTTTAAGATGTTAGTGGTGAAATTACTTTATAACTGGAGCTCTAAAAGCAGGGTTATTAGGATGCAAGCCATTCCTTTATTTTAGTTTGGGAAAAGTAAAAACAAAGGCAATGGAGGTAAGGTCAAAATGGATTGATCTGGCAGGAAAAAACCCCCTCAAATAATGATAATAAACAAAGAAATCACTTTTCCTTTAGTATTTTTGATATTAGATCATAACTGTTGCCCCCATACCTATTGAAATGTCATTAGGACTACTCTAAGTTTAATATATCTTTGAAATCATAATACGGGTTTATTATGCTGTGATCCTAGGGACATCAATATGAAATATGAGAATGTTTCCAGAGTAGAATACAATTCCAATATAACTTTGATAAATCCTAATAAAAAGCCAATTTTGAATATTTTATAGTTTAATCATTACTTGAATGAACATTATTTATGCTTTATTTTGCAATAATTTTAAAACATTTTATCTGGGTTAATCCATTTTAGATACAGTGCAATAATGTTACACAATTATTACAATTACTTCATGGATATGCAAGAATATTACTGTAGCATGGATTACTTCATGGATATGCAAGAATATTACTATAGCAGAACATGTAGCAGAACATGCAAGGATATATTGTTTTTTAAAGATCCAAATAACTGCATTTATGATAAAAAAAGTTTGTCTCATAAAGTTAGTACATTCTTCCTGTTCCCGTGCCCCATGTCTCTCTCCATTTTTCTTCAAACAATACTTCTTTATTGCCATCATAGTTAGTTCTTCTATAACCTGAAGTCAGTTGAAACTATATATTGTTAGTAAGAATAAAGTTCAAATACATGCAGAAAAGATAACAAATTGTCCTAGTAAACATCTAATGCTGAATCTTTCTGTGATATAATCACAACTTTTGTAGATTCCTTTTCAACTGTGTTAAGAACAGTTTTCAATAGTGTGGAGAAGCATTGCATATTGAAATAAGGAGTGGAAAAATACAAGCTGTGGTTAGGCATGAAAGCGCTGAATGACGGGAAAAGCCTTGCCGCTGATTGGCCAAAACACACAGACAGCTCCAGTATAAAGAGCTGTCTGCAGAGATAGACTGTGTCTTTTGCCAGGATGATTTGTTACTGTTGCAGCTTTTGAATAAACAAGTTACTGTTCCATGCCTGTTCCTCCTTATTCCCAAGATTTAACACTGGCAATGAAGGAGGGATTCGGAGGACAACGAAGAGAACAGTAATGAAATCATTTGCAACAAAAGCACAAGAAAGCATGAAGAATGGCAGCGCCCCCCCCCCCACTGACTCCGTTCGACCCCAATGGTGGAGGATTGGGAGTCCTTCATGGTAAAATTCAGATGTGGCAAACAATTTCAGGCAGCTGAGCAACAAGAGGACCCAGGTAATGTTCTGAACCACTGCAGGAAACGAGTGTTCCACCTGGTAAAAGCCCTGACAGCCCCATATGGTGCCATGGCCATGACTATAAGCTATGCTGAAGGCACATTTTGAACCGGCCCCATCCCGGATGGTGTTAAAACACCAATTCAATGAAAGAATACAATGAGGAGGAGAAACAATTAATGAATACATCGCTGAATTGTGCCTTGCTGAGAATTGCGAATTCAGTGACCTAGAATGGATGGTTGACCATCTAGTTTGTGGGGTGAGAGACCTGCAATTACAGCAGAGACTCCTGGCCAAGCTGAACCTCACATGGGCAATGGCCATGGAGATCGCTAGGGCAGCCGAGAGCTCACAAAAATCTGCAGCTTCCCTGTGCCAATTAGCAAGATTGGCGCAAAGCAAAAGCCCGCAAAAAAATGGCAGCAACAACACACCAGACGCAAGAAGAGGAAGAAGATGACCTGAACAAAGAAGATGAAATATATAGGACAGAAGTCAAAGGCTCCCCACAAACTGATGGAAGCCACCTGTGCACCCCAGAACCCAATGAAAGTTCAAAGAAGTAATCTGCCGGAGGTGCAAAAAGAAAGGGCACCTGGCAAGACTGTGCAGGGCAAGCCAGATGGTAGCATTTAACACAAAAACCTGCTGCCTCACAGAAACGAAGGGGAAGAGAAGCCAAGGAAGAAACAGGAATGGAAAGCGAGGCACAAAACTCATCAAATCAGAGTCTGCCTAAACCAAAATATGCAGGCAAAGAAAATTAGACTGTCCTAATTGAAGGGAAGCCATGCAAAATGGATATGGATTCTGGATTGGTGCTCACAATAATTTTCTGGAAGACCATGGAGAGGCTTGCACCGGACACCCAGAGGAAACACCTACAGAAGCCCAACTCCATCATCACCGATTACCAGAGGAACTGAATTCTCATGCTGGGATGGCAAACTGTGGAGGTGGTGAACAAGAACTTCCAAGGACCCATGGAACTGACTATAGTCGAAAGAACACTGTCCAGCCTCATAGGTCTTGAATGGTTCCACACACTAGGCCTGCATGTCAGAGGGATACACAAAACAGAGACAGCCGAATCCTTCGACCACCTCATCAAAGAATTTGCAGAGCTGTTCATGGAAGGACTGGGCAAGTATAAAGGGACCCCCATTTCATTTAGTTTAGACCCTAAGATCGCTCCAATCTGGTTGAAACCTAGGTGAATCCCCTTCACATTAAAAGAAAAGATTGACCAATAGCTTGATTGACCAGAGCATACTCGAGCCAGTAGACCATGCCATGTGGGAAATATCAATAGTCACCCCAGTAAAACTGGATGGCTCTGTCTGTATCTGTGTGGACTATAAATGCATCTTAAACAAAGCAATGCAATAAAGCGCATATCCCGTGCCAGTGGTGCAGCACCTCCTACACCAACTGGGGAGAGGGAAATATTTACCAAACTAGATTTAGCGCAAGCTTATCAACAACTTCCCATCTGTAACAAAATGGCAGAGGTGCAAACAATTGTGACCTACAGGGGGGTATTTAAGTGCACGAGACTCCAATTTGGAGTGAGCATTGCCCCGGGGTTGTTCCAAAACCTTATAGAATGGCTGCTGGCAGGGCTCCCAGGAGTCGTCCCATATTTTGACAACATCCTGGTATCAGCTGAATCCAGCACGAGACGGCTTTGTCTCCGTAAGGTTTTCAAAAAATTACAATTGGCAGGAATCAAACTGAAGTGAGACAAATGTAAATTAGGAGCCTACCAAGTCGAATTCCTGGGCTCCCTTATTGACGCTTCAGGCATCCACCTGACCAAAAAAAAAGGTGCAAGCCATCACAGGGGCACCCACCCCAAAGAATCAAGTAGAATTACAATCATTCCTAGACCTGCTAAACTTCTATAATGTGTTCCTGCCCCACAAAGCATCAGTTGTAGAGCCCCTCCACAAACTGCTAGTAAAAATGTCCACAAGGGTTTGAGGGAAAAGAGAGGCAGAAGCATTCAGGACTGTTAAGGAGCTCCTGACCTCAAACAGAGTGCTAGTACAGTATAGCACCCATCTGCCACTCATACTAGCGTGTAACACTTCCCCTTTTGGGGTAGGGGCTGTCCTTAGCCATAAACTGCCAAACAGAAAGGAAGCCCCCATTGTGTATTATTTTAGGAGTCTGACCCCAGCGGAATGGAACTACAGCCAGATTGACAAAGAGGCATTAGCCCAGGTCGCAGGAGTTAAATAGTTTCACAAATACCTGTATGGCAGGCACTTTACACTAATAACAGACCATAAACCCTTACTGGGCATTCTGGCCGGGGGCAAACCAACGCCACAGATTTTTCCTCACGGTTCACCAGATGGATGGTATTCCTGGTGCCTACACCTACGAACTGGTCCACAGACCTGGATGCGACATGGGGCATGCCGATGCATTGAGCTGCTTGAGATGCATGAAATGATGGAAAAGATGCCTAGAGAGCTGTTGGTTGACCACCTGCTCCGAATCTGACTGAACACTTCTACGATCCCATATTAGGACGTATTTAGTGGCAATAAGGATGGCAAAGCGTTCTCACTTCTCCCCCCTTACTGCGTCAGCAGAAAATCACCCGACTGCCCTTTTTAGGGTGACCCGCTCCCTTTTAGAGGTTGTAGCACGGGAGGACCCCTTGCAAGGTCGGGCCGAGGATTTTTCTTGTTTTCTGCAGGATAAAATTACTCAGATTCGGGGAGGGTTGGACTCTGACTGGGCTTTTCTGGATGGGGGGTTGGGGCCGGTTTTGGATGAGATTATCTGGGCTAAGTTTGACCCTGTGACCCCAGATGAAGTGGACAGATTGCTGGGTAGCCTTAATGCCACCACATGTTCATTAGATCCGTGCCCCTCCTGGCTAGTGTCGGCCACTTGGGAGGTGACACGAGGTTGGTTCCAGGGGATTATTAATGCTTCTTTGAGAGAGGGGTTCTTGCCTGCCACCTTGAAAGAGGCGGTGGTGAGACCTCAAGAAGCCATTCCTGGACCCAACCTTGTTGTCTAATTATTGGCCGGTCTCCAACCTTTGTTTTCTAGTGAAGGCTGTTGAGACGGTGGTGGCACAACAGCTTCCTCAGCATCTGGATGAAGTGTTGTATCTGGATCCCCTCCAATCAGGCTTCAGGCCTGGTTTCAGCACGGATACGGCCTTGGTCGCGTTGGTTGATGATCTCTGGAAGGCACAGGACAGGGGTTATTCCTCTGTCCTGGTCTTATTAGATCTCTCAGCGGCTTTTGATACTGTCAACCACAGTATCTTGTTGCAGTGGTTGGGGGGGTTGGCAGTGGGGGCACCGTGCTATGGTGGTTCTCCTTCCTCTCCGGCCACTTGCAATTTGTGCTGACAGTGGGGCAGAGATCGGCCTTGAGGCCCCTAATATGTGGGGTGCCTCAAGGGTCGGTTCTCTCGCCCCTGCTGTTCAACATTTATGTGAAGCTGCTGGGCAAGATCATCCGTGGCTTTGGGATGAGTTTTCATCAGTACGCTGATGATACTCAATTGTACATTTCCACCACAGGCCACCTCAATGAGGCCATAGAAGTGATGGGCCGCTGCCTGGAGGCCGTGCAGAGCTGGATAGGTCAAAACAGGCTCCAACTCAACCCGGCCAAAACTGAGTGGCTGTGGTTTCCTGCGCCCAGATACAGCCAGCTTACTCCATCGCTGGCCATGGGGGGGGGGAATTTTGTCCCCCGCGGAAAGAGCTCACAATTTGGGTGTCCTCCTGGATGGATGGCTGCTGTTGGAAGATCATATTGCAGCCGTCTCCAGGGGGGCCTTTTATCAGGTCCGTAGGATCTTCCAGTTGTGACCCTTTCTGGATCGGGGCGCTCTTTGTACAGTCACTTCTGCCCTTGTGACCTCCGCCTAGACTACGCCAATGCTCTCTACATGGGGCTCCCCTTGAAGAGCAACCGGAGGCTGCAGTTGGTACAGAATGCGGCCGCACGGGTAATTGTGGGAGCTCCTTGGAGCTCCTATATTACAGCTCTCCTGCGTGAGCTGCACTGGCTCCCTGTGGCCTTTCGGGTGCGATTCAAGGTGTTGGTGCTTACCTTTAAAGCGCTTCATGGCTTGAGACCTGGGTACTTATGGGACCACCTGTTGCCACCGTCAGCCTCCAGCTGACTGGTGCATTCCCACAGGGCAGGCCTCCTCAGAGTTCCATTGTCGGGACAGTGTCATCTGACAGCCCTGAGGGTACGAGCCTTCTCTGTGGGTGCACCCTGCCTATGGAATGAATTGCCCCCGGAGATTTGGACCATTGTGGACCTGCGAACCTTCCGGCGTGCATTAAAAACCCATCTATTCAAGCAAGCTGGTCTGGCCTGACACTTAACGGGGTTTTAAATTTGTTCAATTTTAATTAGTTGAATTGTTTTAAATTTTAAATTTTGAAATCCTTTAACTTTTGGAATCTGGTTTATTTAAATACCTACTTTGGCCACTGATTTAATTCATTTTTAATTGTTATTTTAACAATTTTATGTGTTTTGTTTTTTAAATGGCTGTGCACCGCCCCAAGTCCTTCGGGAGAGGGGCGGTATAGAAATTTTGTTAAATAAATAAAAATAAATACATTGAAGGGATGTTTATTATGGGGAGATAGAGTGATAATCCTGAAAAGTCTGAGGGACAGAGTATTAGAATTGCTGCATGAGGGACACCCAGGCATATTCCAGATGAAAACCTTAGTGAGGAACTATGACTGGTGGCCCAAAATGGACCAAGAAATAGAGACATGGGACACAAAGTGCAAACCTTGCCAGGAAACGAGGCCAGCCCCCCCAGCACCCATAAGTGAATGGAAGCCCCCCCCCCAGGGTCCATGGACCAGGGTGCACTTTGACTATGCGGGACCCATGCAGGACCAGACATTCCTGATAGTGGTGGACACATATTCCAAATGGCTGGAAATAGTGCAAATGCAAACAACCACAGCAGAAGCCACTATAAGGGCCTTCTGGTGAATATTTGCCATGCACGGCCTGCCAGACATACTAGTATCAGATAATGGGCCTCAGTTCACAGCCAACCCATTCAAAATATATTTAGCTGAACTGGGCATCAGACAAGCCCTGGTGGCACCTCATCACGTGGCCAGCAATGGTCAATCAGAATGTATGGTAAGAGTGGCAAAAGAAGCATTGACCTGCATGGGAAAGGGGGACTGGCAAAATAAAATTGACACCCTACTCCTGGTGCAGCACACTACCCCCAGAGCAGCCACAGGGAAGAGTCCAGCCAAACTCCTCATGGGCCGAAAACTTAGAAACAAACTAGACTGCCTGTACCCCACATAAGTGCAGGAAAAACCACACCTGGAGGAAAGGGGACTCTGGGAATTCCAAGTAGGGGATCCGGTGTATGCCAGAAATTATGCAGAGGGACCCCTATGGGCACCAGGGGAAATACCTGTTGTGACTAGTCCCCGTTCTTATTACCTACAGGTAGAGGACAGGCAGATGTGGAAGAGGCATCTGGGTCAAGTGAGGAGAGTGGAGGACACCCCGACTGAGAAAACTAGGGAAGAGATAGGGCTGGGAACAAGCCTGGGGGGAATAGAAAACCGGGGCCCATTGCTGAGTATAAAGAGCTATCTGCAGAGATAGACTGTGTCTTTTGCCAGGATGATTTGTTACTGTTGCAGCCTTTGAATAAATAAGTTACTGTTCCATGCCTGTGCCTCCTTATTCCCAAGATTTAACAAGAAGGATCATAGAACTGTATATTTTTATGAAAAATGTGATTAGTCACAATAAAAAAATGTATTTAGATGCAGGAAAAGATACATATGAGAAAAAGCTAAAAACATAGTTGGAATAGATCTTGTGAAATGTTCATACATTAATAATAGTCTATTTGGGAGAACATACAGTAAATGGATTAGGCTTGAATGGAAGTCATGAAGTTTAGGCAGAGGAGCACAATGACTAGTAACATAATATATTAATTGAGCCTTAAATGTGAATCCTTTATCTGACATTCTGATTTAAATCATGCTTTGCTATTTACTCCTTTGTACTCTTAGTTTGCACTTTGTAGTCTAATATTTTTAATTGCCTGATTAAAGGGATTTTTTTTTATTCAACCTAAAGACTAAGTATGGTGGTAGTGACAGAGAGATGCCCTGTTCCAACTTCTTCTGCAGTACAAAGACGATACAAAAGTAAAATGTTAAAGTATATACAAAAGTATACACATCTAGAGTGTCTAGATGAGATGGGCAGCACATAAATCAAATAAATAAATAATATGCCAAGTTTAAGATGATAATATTAATTTATGATCATATGCAAACAGTACCTTGGGTGTAGAAGGTCACCCAAATTATTATTTGTCTTAAATGCTTTCTCTGCATAATGAATCTACAGCAAATCAGGCATCTGCATATTTAGTTTGTAATGTTAGAACAATACAGATAATACATACTTGTTTTTCTGCATGTTTCATGTTTTCATTTGCATGTTTCTCAAATCCTAACACAGAGTGTTAGGATGTTATAAATGAATTTACAATGGCAGTAAGACTTAATATTTAAGTACAAATTTTCATTCAGTGAGGCAGTCTTAATAATGTAATTGCAAATCAAAATTTGAATGTCCAGGAAAATATTATCAAAGCACATTCAACTCTGGGAATAAAAATAACATATCTGTGCTTTCCAAAAGATAATTCAATTTGCAATATTAGATCTGTTTTCCTTGTAGTATTGAATTCAGTGAAACTTACATCTGAATAAACTTGTGAGGATTGCAAAGTAAAACAAAGTATACATTGCATGTAGAAAAGTACTGATGAGAGTCAATCTGAATTGAATGTATTGTGTATTTAATTTCACATATATTCAAATTGTTTTTAAAGGCTATATGTCCAAACAAATACATGATTGACTTTAAATACATCCCAGTTCTCATAAATGTCCAGTTTTTATTTCAGTGTTGCCTGTGACTTTTGTCATGTTAACGTGAAAACCTGAAATACTCTATATTTTCAATAACATTAAGGTTGGAAGTTTAACATATATTATTTTGTTATATAATTAAAAAGAACATTATTTCAAATAATTGCATTATTTTTGTTGTTGCATTGTTTTTCTTTGTAAAACAGTAGTGATCTGGACAAGAATAAACAACGCAAAGTATTTCAGGATATTTCTACCTCCTATTTTCTAACAAATCTTCCACAGTACTTGAAAACTGTAAAAAAAAAAGTTTAACTTTCATTTTGGAGAAAGGAGATTAGCACATAATAGTTATGTCAGTTACAGGTTGCCAGATATTTTAATGAAAGTTGGTAATTAAAATTCTTTGTTTGTACTCATTTTCCTCCGTTGTGTCTGAGCAGAGAATTCAATGATTGGGTGATCTCCCTGTTCTGATCACATGGTTGAATTGACCAATTAAATTGTATGCCTGGTCTGAGTATGCCCCAGTTTTTTCAACTCACTTCTGATCAAGGCTCAGGATGCTTCACCTCCTCCCTCTCTACCTAGAGTGGCCTCAGCTTCCTTTACACTTACTGCTGCAGGCTTTCATGGCAGGGAGGATCTCTTGGAGGTTGTGTCGTACCTGAAATCTTCCTTAGACTCAGCAATCGCCCAGGGCTTTGCAAGCCTTCAGCAGTTCCAGGGTACATCAGCTTTTCAGCCCTCCCATGTCTTCTGAGCAATTCATACAAGAGCAGCCAGACATAGATTTATGACAAGTGAGTCCCCACGCCTCCTTCAATCAGAGCTGGCACTCGGGCTCAGGGGATGGGGAACCCAGGGAAGGAAATTTGTCGGAGGATGAGACTCTTCTTCCTGATACTTCCACAATGCCAGGTCTATTTCCCCTCCAGCCTTTTTAGCTCATTACTATATAAGATTAGGGCAGCTGCTGATTTGCAGAAACCCCTCCCCCCGCCTCAGAGAATGCTACCACTTTCCATCACACCAAGAATCCTCTTCACCATTCCGTGGCACAGCGATGAGGTACCCAATCCACATGTGGTAATAGACTGCATTAGGAAGGAGTGGTTTAAACTTGGAGCCCAGCCTTCCCCTACCACCAATGACAGGAAGTTTTACCAACCTGATCACAAGTTAGCTGATATTCTTGAGCTTCCTTCAGTGGAGGACTCTGTGGCATCATTACTATCGCCCTATGTTACATCTGGTGACCCCACGGAAGCTCTCAAGACAGAAGATGATACTCCATCATTCCTATCAGTCTTCTGAATGGTCAGTCAGAGCTTCCTCAGCAGCCATCTTTTTTTAACCATACAACCTTAATATGGCTGTGCCAATTGCAGAATAGACTCCCCGCAGATGATATTAGATTACAGCAAGATGTCAGCAAAATAATTGCAGCCACTGAATTCTCCTCTGATGCCACCCTGGACTCAATCCATTTTGCATCTCAGGCCATGGGGTCTTCTGTCACTTCAAGGAGGCTCCTTTGGCTTTGACATTGGCAAGCTGATGCAAAGGCTAAGTGGCGGCTGGTATCAACCCCACTTCAGGCTGATAGACTTTTCAGGAAATCATTGACCCCTTTCTAATAGAGATGAAAGATAAGAGGAAGGTCTTGCCTTCCCAAGCAAGAAAACCTGGTCGTAGGTTGTCTCCTTACCAGTGCGCTTCCTCCTTCAGACCTTCACCTCCTGCACCTGCTCCACAGCACAGGTTGTTCATCCAACATCCAAACCATCCTCAGGACTCTTACAGGGACAGAGACAGGCCCCTTCCGGAGGCCAGGTGCCCCTTTCGAGGTATTAGAGATTGTCCCTTCAGATGTGCCAAATAATTCCTTCTCTTGTATTCTCATCAATGGATGACTGAGATGGTTCGCAGACTGGTGGGAAGAGATTGTTTCAGACAGGTGGGTCCTTAGTACCATCAGAGAAGGACTGGTCCTTGAAGTTCTTTCCATCCCCCTAAGCGCTTCGTCAGGTGCCCTGTGAGCCATAGTCCTGCTAAGAGGTCTCTCATGCAGGGGGCAATGCAGCACTTGTTAGATATTGGGGCCATAGAAACTGTCCCCATTCACCAATGGGGTTCCAGTTTTTATTCTATGTTTTTATGTTTCTCGTACCCAAGGCCTTAGGAGGTTGGAGAACAATTCTTGACCTTAAGAGACTCAACATGCATATTAACTATATACATTTTAAGATGCACTCACTTCTGTCCATTTTGGGCTGCGTCAAGAAGGGCGACTTCCTGGCATCTATTTACTTGTCTGAAGCATATCTTCACATTCCTAACCTTCTAGCACATAGGCATTTTCTTCATTTTTCATATCAGGCAGACATTACCAATATGCTGCCCTTCCCTTTGATTTGTCTTCCACTCCCAGGGTCTTCACCAAGATCCTGGCAGCATTGTTAGCTCACTTTCGCTCTAGTCCCATACGTTTGCAATGCTATTTAGATGATATCCTCATACAGTCTAGCTCAGACATGGGCAAATTACGGCCCGTGGGCCACATCTGGCCCGTTGGGCTTTTTAATCCGGCCTGCCGAACTAGTTACTTGCAGGAACCAGCCCAACAAAAAGCTAAGCATTATGTGCTCTGAAGTAAATTATTAACTCAGATGGTAAAATACTCGT
>JAEANM010011451.1:0-11155 GCA_017656035.1 Myanophis thanlyinensis | reverse complement strand
GGGTGAGCTCAGCCACACACACACACACACACACACAGGACCCGCGCTTGAGAGGGTGATTTCCAAGTACCATCTCCCTATGGTAAACTAAAGTTGTATAGTCCAATAAACAGATGCATGGTTTAAATGCTGTTGACAGTTTACCTTGGCATTAAGCCTATATAACTTGGAGAAGCTACATTTTCATTTCAGAAGGCTAAGATCAAATCCTCCAACAAACAGTTTCTCTGACTTTTAACCAAATAGATTGTCTCAGATGGTTTGCAAATTAATCCACATGCCGGCTTTAATAACAGTTATTTTTGATCACAACATTCCCCGTTTGTCTTGCAAGGCTTTTAAGCAAACTTATCTGTGTCTATAAAAGCACACTTACAAGAAAGTAAGTATTGTTGAATATGGTGGTTAATAAATTACTGGATAAATATGCTTAGGATCTTCTTACAAGTTAAGGAGTACAGAACAACACCTAAGAATACTAAGAATAAGAAAGACATTTTGTTTCCTCTCACAATGTCATGTACTGAATGTGTTAAGTGTCAAGAAAAGATTAAAAACTTTTAAAGACCACCTTATCACTAGATGCCTATAATGAAAACATGCATCAGGTTGCAGAAGATTCTTTTAAGGTAATTCCTACACTTTTATTTATGCGGTCAGTAAAAAGGCAAAATAGTCAAGGAAGCTCACGAAACTCAATTGCTTCATAGACTCCAGAATTTATTCTTGGATTGTTATCAGAGCTTGTTCAGATGCCAACAAATAAGGCCCTGGATTCAAGTGTAATGTCTTAGCAATCTATTCAGCTTCCCCCATTGGTTGATGAAAGAACCAACTAAGCAGCAAATTACTTGTTTATATTATAATGCCCTTTATGTCTGAATTATATCAAACCATGATCAAGCATAAGGTTTCAAATCTTAAGTTAAAAGGCATTAATGCAGGGCAGCAAACATTCCAGACTATAAATTTTATTTATTCTATCCTTGCAAGGCTCTTTAAAGATTCTTTAAATTTAATATACCGTATATATTTCCAAAGCCCTAGAGGCTGTTCATTAACTGATCAGACTTTAAACACATTTGACAAAATATAACTTTCATCAGCTAGTATCTTGCCAACCGGGAATCATGGGACTTGTCAACCAACACATTCATAGGAATTCTAGTTAGGAAAGTTGATTCAATATCACCACAAATCCATGGACAGTATTAGATTCAGATTTAGTCAATACAATGATTGTCTTAATTTTTACTGATTTAACAGACCCACTCCATGTACAACTAAGATTGTTAAGTGAGACATTTTTAAAGTGAAATTTCCCCTATTTTACAACCTTTCTTGTCATAGTTGTTAAATGAATCACTACAGTTGATAAGTTAGCAACCCGGTTAAGTAAATCTGGCTTCCCCATTGACTTTGCTTGTCAAAAGGTTGCAAAAGGTGGTCACATGACTGGCACACAGCAATGGTCAAAACTATGAATCAGCTGCCAAACATCTAAATTTTGATCATATGATCATGGCGATGCTACAAAGGCTGTAACTGTGAAAAATGGTCATAAGTCACTTTTTTCAATGCCATTGTAACTTTGAACAGTCACTAAATGAATTATTGTAAGTCAAGGACGATCTCTACTGTTTTACTTGATCACATTTTTAGACACTACTACTTTGTTAATAATGGACTAGATAATGTGATGCATAATTTTCTTTCCTTTACACTTCCAAAATAATCTAGATGAGGGCTCGAGAATTCACATGTGCAACTCCTTGCTTGATCATCAGCACTGGTGATTGTTCAATCTAACAGCTCTAGTTGCCAAAACAGAAGAAGAAGCCAAGTTAGGATATAGAAAGACATTGCCACAGAAGTTTCATTCATCTGAACCCAAGACACTGATGCTACTAATTCTAATTAAAAGACAAATAAATGTCATGTTTCAATCCTGTAATAGTTCCACCATCAATGTTTCCGCAAAACATGTTCCTTCTAAATCATAACTTTAACTTTGATATGCTTTTCTCTCCAATCTCAAGCCATTTTAGGTTAGGGTTTGAGGATTGTCAGGAAACAAAGGAGTCATATTAATGACTTTCTAGCCAGGAAAAATGACCCTAAAGATTAAACTATTGGCATAAGGCAATCTTTCATAAACATTATAGAGACTCAAGCCAAACGCTTCCAGTTCACACATGACAGTCTATGCTAAATTCCCACATCATACAAAACAAAAAGACAACACACTTATACTTCAGAGCAGCCTCTGAACCAGGTCATTGTACACTACCTACTAATATTTACTTGCAAGTGAAAACTTCCAAGCTCAATGGCCAATGAAAAGAATTTATCTTATCAATATTTTCCAACAAAAGTCACTCCTACTACAATGAGATGAAACTGGTAGCAGCAACAATCATCAAAATGGACAAACTGGACCAGTTTCAGTGGCCAAACTTTGTCGAGGAGAAATGGCATAATACTCTTTAAGCCAATAGTTTAATTGGCTTAAAGCATCATACAGAATCCACACATATCTTAGGCTCACCAGATCTGGACTGTCAATAACCAAATACTCACTACATACCAGGGTATCAATGAAACTCAGAAAATTTTGCAACCCACATCTGGGATATCTAGCTAATTAGAAGGACTAATAGAAAGAAAAACTATCAGCTTATCCATTTGCAGGGGCTAAATTCAGGTAATCCTCCACTTACAACAGTTCATTTATTGACTGAAGTTACAACAGCACTGGAAATTAGCACTAGTTCATGACAGTTTTTCACACTTAAAACCATTACAGGGTCAAAATTGATCAAAATTCATGCACTTGGCAACTGGCTTGTATTTATGACGGTCGCAGTGTCCTGGGTCATATGATCCCCTTTTGTGACCTCCTTACAAGCAAAGTCAATGGGGAAGCCAGGTTCAATTATCAACCATGTTATTAACCTTAATGACTGCAGTGATTCACTTAATAATTGCTGCTAGAAAATTGTAAAATTGGGAAAAATTCAGCCGTCTTTCTTAGCAACAGAAATTTTGCACTCAATTGGGGTTGTAAGTCGAGGACTACTTCTAGTTCAATATACT
Source organism: Myanophis thanlyinensis (assembly GCA_017656035.1). NCBI lineage: Eukaryota > Metazoa > Chordata > Lepidosauria > Squamata > Homalopsidae > Myanophis > Myanophis thanlyinensis. The sequence continues at coordinate 8,059 of JAEANM010011451.1, read as the reverse complement.
ATTAAAAATGGAACAATTAAAGTAAGAATAAGAACAATCAGCTCTATGTAATGAACCAAACCAAAGACCAAAATCTTACTATAATAATACCAAATTAAACTTACTTCCTCAACATAAGGTAGATTGGGGCTGCCCATACTTGGGGGGGGGGAAAGGAAGTTATACATGGGGACTTCTGAAGGCCTCTTGCCTGTTCCACACACCACAAGAAGGGAGCCTCTATTAGCTTTTTCTGGGTGTCCAAACTGAATGGACTGATACTATACTAAGAGTTTCCTGTATAATCCAATGCTATGCTGCAATGGCTGTTTGTGTAACACAAGACATTATGCTAAACCAAGCAAAACCCCTCACTTGGAGCATGACATGGGGACCCATCTTCTTTGCTGTTTTAAGCACAGTTGATTCATCACGTTACTTCTCTAGAAGCAGAAATCTGAGTCAACTCATCCAGAAGTGCCTGGTAGGTCTGCATTACACTTGAGAAATGAAAAACATGCTAAACGAAAGCAATACACCTAAGGAAAACAGCCAAAGACAGAGCAGAACAAGCTTTGCCCAACCTACCAAACCAGCCTGCTGAGTGTTCTTTGCTTTGCAATGTCCCTGTTCATTCAAATGTTCACCAAAGGGCAGGGGTAACTTCATCTTTGTACTTTTCTTAGTGGAGGGAGGAGGAGGAGGGGGAGGGAGGGAACGGGAAGGGGAGAGGGAGAGAGAGAGAGAGAGACTGTCAAATCAGCCTGGCATTAAGCCATGTCCTATGTCCCACTGCTATCTGAGCCAAGATTGCTGAGTTACACAAGAAATGTAGAGCTTTTGTGGCCATCCTACCTGGGAAGACAGAAAATTCTGCTCTACCCTGTGGAAGTGCATATGGGTTGTACACAAAAGACTCTGGATTCAATTCCTGACATCTCCAAGAACAGAAAAGGTCACATATATGAATGACAATTGCTTCACATCTTAGTTCAAAGATGGGAAATCTTGGGAGGGTGACAAAAGGGACAAGTCCAGAGATTTTATGAGATTGTGGAGATGGGCACCCCTGATCATTTGAAGCCTGGAACTGATTTGTTTTCTAAGGATTGTTTTTTAAGCAGAGGCCTAAGGTATCCATTTGCATCTCTGTTGCTGAAAAGTAGCAAAAAAAAAAAAAGGCAAGATTAAAAACAAATAAATTTGTGGCCAGGCCTGTAATATGATTATGAAAGGGCTTGTGACAGAGACTCAACATAAAGCTTAGGAAAGGCTTATTCCTACTCTACTTCTTGATTTATTACATAGGATTCAATTACATGACTTAACACACAACACTCAGTCCTAAGACTTGGTGAATAAAACAAAATTTCTGAAACTACCCAGCAGGTTATCTCAAAAGAAAATGATTTGGCTTTGGCTGATATGCTAATCCAGTCAATACTGAGTTAAAAAGGGCCACATATATGACCTTAGAAACTTAAATGTGTACAGGGCAGAATAGTGGATATTAAGTGTTTTCAACATTCTTTTCTCTATTCCAGCACTACTGCTTTTAGTTTATTTGAATCCAGTATTTTTTTTCCTGATGATTAGTCACCTCCTATGTTTAACACAGGAAGCAAGGTGGGCTACTAAATCTGGTAAATTGAATTTAAAGAATGAAGAGCTCTCCTTCTCCATCTTATGTTACCTGTGAGGTTGCGCCCCCCCCCTGTGTGTGTGGGTGTGTGGGTGGGTGTGGGTGGGTGTTTTTGGATGCTTATCCCACAAACCCTCTGGAAAGCTCTAGGACAAAAAGACTGGCAGCATCTCTAGAAGCAGAGGGGGTAGCAGTAATAACAAAGCAAGTTAGCAATGGGCTGCAAAAAGGAGCTGCTCTCTCCATTTTCAGCATTCAGCCGCTGACCAATAAAAAAATAACATTTAAAGATTTTAAAAGTTCAAAAACAAGACCTAAGATGGCAAAAGACCACAACAGATATACAAAACAGAAGAAAGATGCAATCAAAAGTACACCAAGAACTTTCTCCCACCCCTCACCCCCTAAATAGGATCTCAAGATAGCATTCAACTGGCCGGAACAGATTAAATTGAGCAAATAATGGAACAGAAGGAGCCCACGGCTTTATTTTGGGCCCTGCCATACTCTCTTAGCCTGGAACCTCGGGTTGTGGGGAGGACTCAAAACAAGAGCAGGGACTCTGAAAGGAGACATCTTTTTGGCTTGCAAAACTCCAGCTTTCAGACACCAGATTTGACTGAAACCTTGCAGAAGACTTCACAAGCCATAATCCTTCACCAACTTGAAAGCTAATGCAACCTGATATAGCTGCTGTTCAGTAATACTTGATTTTCATCCCTTCCAGCAGGGTGCTGGGTATTTCTCCCGGGTTCGGCATGCATTCTACAGTTCTGTGACAACTGCAATTCGCCCTACAACAGACAAAACTCCAGGGCCACTATGGCCAGCATCAAAGCACCTTTCCTAGATGAAAAGAGAAGATGCTCCCCCAATGCTCCCTATACCCAAAAGATCAAAATGATAGCCTCCAAGGAGTCGGTCCCTGGCACACACCTGGCCCATCAGCCGGTGCCTTCTGCAACCACCCCACCCACATTCCAACCCCGCTGGGGGCAGCCCCATCGTTAAAGGGCAACTTCCTGACCACACAGCCCCAAGGTGGCAGCTTCGGTTACCATGGAGACTCACTTTCTTCTCTTCCCCTCCCACCCCACCTATTTCGGGGCAACACTTTCGCTCCCAAGCCCCAGGCCCAACGGACAAGATCCGGAGCAGCACAAGCAATGCCCCAACTCAGCCAGGGGTCGGGATGGGATAAGGCAGCCGCCGCCGAAGCAGCTCCGGGCCCGGTCCACCCGGGAACCCCGAAGGGGGCAAAACCAAATAAAAGGCGGCTGGGGGTGGGGGGCAGAAGAGCTGCAATCCGGGTGAGGGAAAGGAGGGAGGGGTCCTTCTGCCCAACCGGAGCACCCGCCCCCGCGGGTTCAAAAACCGCCTCCCCCCTCCCTGAGGGGGATCCCACCCGGCCATTCCCCCAATCGCGCCCCCAGCCCCAGCCCGACCCCCCAGCCCGGGTTCCAAGCGCCTCAGCGAAAGAGCCCCGGGGCAGTCCGGCCAGCCACGTTAAAATGGCCCTGGACAATTACCTCACGGAGCGCGGGCCTCTCTGCGTGGCGGAGCGAGGAGGAAGCTCGGGGGGCGAGGAGAAGCTCTCGCTCTCGCTCTCCGCCGTCTTCTTCCTCGGGAGGCTGGGGCGGGGGGCTCCGCTCTTCCCTTACAGCGGCTTCTGTCCCGGTTCCATGGTGGCCGAGCCACGGGAGAGGAGGGCGAGGGGGATGGCGACGACCCGGGCGGACTGAAACAAAGCCCCCGTGCAGGCGGCGGCGGCTGGCTGGCTGGCTGGCTACTGCTGCGGCTGAAGCGCCAGCCCTACCAGCGCCGCGCAGCTCCCCACCTCCATTCTGCCTGCGCCTTCACCTCGCCGCTCCAATTGCACAATAGAGCCGGGCAGCCTCATCAATATTCATCGCCCTCGCCCTCCCCCTCCGCCGACGCTTAGACTAGAGCAATGGAGCTCCTATCGCTCCGGCTGGAGAAGAGGAGGAGGGAGGAGGAGGGGCGGGGGCGGGAGCGGGAGGGGAGAGAGCGTTCCCCTCGGCGCCCGGCACCTCTTGCAGCGGGTTGCAGGTGACGTGCATGCGCACGGCGGCGGCGGCTACGTGAGATGCTGGGGAGGGGGGAGGGGCAGCCCCCGCGGGAACTCACCTCCCTTCGGGCCGCGCGGAGGGAAAGCGCAGACAAAGGGCGAAGGAGGCTCGGCTGCCGCCCTGCCTCCCTTTGCAAAGAGGCCGGCTGGGCGTGGAAGCTTCGGGCTCCCGCTGCTTCCGCCCGTCGGCAGCTTGGGGTTGCCCGGGAGTGCGTTGCGATCCCCGGGCACCGTCCTAGGCTGGGGGATCGTCTCCCGTCTCAGGCAGGCAGGCAGGCAAGCGGGACGGGACGGGACGGGAAGAAAAGGGCCTCGGCTGGGTTGGCGCAAAGCGGCCGAAGCTGAGAGGTATAAAGCTCGGGGCGGCCCCGGATGAGGCCAGGCGGCAAAGGCCGGACGGACGCTGCACCCCCGAGAGGAGGAGCCGAACTGGATCGGATCGGCCGACTTTGCAAGGTTCCTGTGAGGGAGCCGCCAGGAGGGAGTGATGTCCCGTATCAGGCGTGCTTCTCCAGCTGGGCGTCCACCGTACCAGTCTCCCATAATCTGCCCATTAACTAAAGCTTTGGCATCTTCAACTCCCAAAATTCCCCAGCCAGAATTCTAGCGTTAAACTGCACAGGTCTTAAAGTTGCCAAGGTTGGACAGCCCTGATGTTGAGGATGAAGGCAACCCACAATTCCCGGCCATTAAACTGATTCGTGCAAAAGGGGCCTAGAAAAGGACTGCAGTATGTGTGGGGGACAAACTCATCCAAAGTACCACTGGAGATGTTATCTAGCCTGGTAAGGAAATGTTTTGAAGCTAAACAGCAAACTCAAACCACCACCAGCATCTACCAACCCAGCTACAAACATTTGCTACCATTTCAGGATTGCAAATTAAATTTCAGTAACAACTGAGGGTCCCTGACATTATCTAAGGATCAGAAGAAAAATCAGGGAGATCCAGAAGATTCGCACTGTTGGTTTAATTTTTAAAGGCAGGTTTTAATTTGGTTTATAAAGAACCAGGTTCTCGCATTGCAATAAGCTGTGATGAAGTTGGTGTGAGAATCTAAAGAATCAAAACTTTCCAAAACTGGAACAATTTAAGAGGCAGTGCACAAAAGACAGTAGGATCCATATCATTAGGAATACTTTGTTCCACTTTGTTGCCATTGCGCAAAAGGGGAAAATGTCAAAGTTATGTATCCCTTTTTCTGACTGATACAATTTATTAAAAAGCACTAGCTTTTGTGAGTTTCATTGGATGAATTTGATGAAGTGAGTGCAGCACATGAAACCTGATGCTTTAAATAAAATGTGTTCATTGGGGAAAATGCCACTGGGCTGTTTTTGATGTTTGTTTTGCTTTCCATAGACTGGCAATTCCTATATATTATGATAGTGATTTCTCAGAAAGACTGAATACAGGTGACTTGCTGCATTAAGTAAGCCAAAGGGTCCTCAAAAGCCAGCTTCCAACAGTGGCTGGAATGTGCATTTCCTCATTTCTTCAAGAAGCCAACTTCTACTGAATTGAAATAGTAGCATCATGAAACTACTTAGAACTTTCCTTGGTGCTTTCCTATCCAGGAACACTGCTATTTTATATCCAGGAATGGACAGCTATTTGATCATTGTGAGGTAATACAGATAGTCCTCTACATACAACAGTTCATTTAGTGACCTTTCAAAGTTACAACGGCACTGAAAAAAGTGACTTATGACCATTTTTCCCAGGACCGTTACAGCAGCTCAATAGTCACCTGATCAAACTTAAGATGGTTGGCAACTGACTCATATTTATGATGGTGGCAGTGTCTTAGGATCCCCTTTTGCAACCTTCTGACAAGCAAAGTCAGTGGGGAAGCCAGATTCACTTAACAACCATGTTACTAACTTAACATCTTCAGTGATTCATTTAACAAATGTGGCAAGAAGATTCATAAAAGGGGTTAAAGCTCACTTAACTGTTTCAATTAGGAACAAAAATTTTGGGTTCATAAATCAAGGACTACCCATATTCCCTGTCAATAATATTGTCTAGCACAGGTGTGGGCAAACTTTTTGACTCGCGGGCCAGGTTTTTGACTCGTGGGCCACAATGATGGGCTCCCCCTCCCCCACCCTTACTCCCCCTCCCGCAGCCCCCTCCCCCGCATGTCTTTGCAGGCATGGGATGCCGAAACGCAGCAGCCATGAAGAAGAAAGTAAGAGGGCGGCGGGCAGGAGCGGGGGGGGGGCAGGCGCGGCTCCGCAGCAGCAACGCCGGCTTTTCTCCTGCTGCCCAGGTGCTGCTGATGGAGAAAAATGGTTCTGGCAAGATGAGCATGTGCTCCATCGTGGGATTTAGTTGGCGAAGTAGAGCACATGCTCGTCTTGCCGGAGCCGCTTTTCCCCATCAGCAGCACCTGGGCGGCGAGAGAAGAGCCGGCATTGCCTCTGCGGAGGCGCACCCACCTGCCACCCCCACCCCCACGCATGCCCGCCACCCTCTTACCTTCTTCATGGCTGCTGTGTTCGGCATCCCATGCCTGCAAAGACATGCGGGCGTCAGCAGCCTGTCTTGCTTCGCCAGGCAGCTCCCCGCGGCCCTCCCCGGATGGCTCAGCGGCCTCTTTGGTGGGTGAGGGGCCTGGCAGGGGCGGAAGGGCATGAAGCGGGGACAGCAGCCACTCCGTGTCGTCCTGCGCCCATCCTCACAGCCCCAGCCTCATGTAGGTCGCTCGCACAGCATCAGATGACGCAACGCGCCGATCACCAAGGCAGCAGCGACCCTACAGCGAAGCCGCGGGAGCCATGCTTCTTGAGGGTGCCACGCTCTCAGGTACGCTGCCGAGGGAGCGTCAGTGAGGGCGGAACTCCCCAGTCTGCACCAGAACAAGTTCAGTGGGCCGGATTAAAAAGCCCAACGGGCCGAGTCTGTCCATGTCTGGCCTAGCATCATCGGAGAGGGTAGACTTTTTTATCCAAAAGGTTATGATCCAGATGCACTGGATTTCAAGTCCCATAATCCCCCAGGCTGCAGCCATAAAGTGACACCCAATTTAAATGTACTTGTAAGAGTTCTTTGGATTAGGAGTACAGGGAACAACCATGCTGGATTAAATGTCTTTTCTTGAAAATGATGATGATTTAGAAAGATATTTTAAAGTTTATAATGGGAACAGTCACCCTCTGGAAAAGAACAAAACAATTAAAAAAGAAAAAGCAACTAGACAAGTGATGGGAGCCTGGAGGTTGGAGTGGCAGGGAGTGGCCCTGTTTAGTGGCGTCACCAACATAATTTAGCAGGTGCCCATGAAACTCACATAACTGCATTCCACCCTGCCCTCCAAATGGCAAAATGTCTGTTTGGAGAAACTTACTACTTTTTTCCCCCAGTGAAAGTAAATTTCTTGGAATAATGAGCAGAGGGAGAGAAGAAGTTTGGATACCAGACAACAAATGAGGTAGCCCACCACAAGCAGCATGCAGATGACAGTGTTTTTGTTTTTTCTATCTCTGTTGTTCCATTTGGACTCGCTAAACCAGTATTTCTCAAACTTGGCAACCAACTCCCATTCAAAATCCACACATCTTAAAAGTATGTTTGGCTGGGGAATTCTGGGAATTGAAGTCCATACATCTTAAAGTTGCCAAGATTGAAAAACACTGCTCTAAAGCTTTGAACAAGGCTTGGCTCATCCACCTTGGCTTGCTAGAGAAGTAAATTCAACCGCTTTTGATAGAAAATTAAGATGAGTCAATTTAGTGACATTTCTGCCTAAAGATCAAGTCATAAGTGAGAAAAATGGCTGTAAGTCACTTTTTCAGTGCTGTTGTAATTTCAAATGGTCACAAAACAAATTGTTGTAAATTGAGGACTATCTGTAATTATACAAAAAGAAAGAATGCAGCTAACAGGGGCCTTTATCTTCCCTCACCCTGGGGCACAGAAACCTAGTACACAGTGGGGTGAGACTACTGATTGATACTTATCTCCAAACTATAGGATTTAATCTCTCAGGATTTGCAGGGAGTGGGTTTGGGGATCAAAGGCCTTTGTAAGGGAGAATTATCAGAAAAGGAGATGATGCAATTTACTTGCCTAAGAAAGGGCAGGAAGTAGGTAGCCCACTCACCCACCCCCACTGGTAGATCTCCAGGTCATATACCTTAGACTTCTTGCTGAATAATATTTCCCCATCTTAACCTATATTCCTGAAATAATGTAAAGAAAGCTTGGGATAAATAAGACTTATTTTTTTCTTTATTTTCTTTATTTATTTATTCAATTTATATACCTCCCCCTCTCCCGCAGGACTCGGGGTGGTTCACAGCCAGTAAAAAACAAATATCAATACTACAATACAATACAATTAA
>JAEANM010011450.1:0-15266 GCA_017656035.1 Myanophis thanlyinensis | reverse complement strand
CTCTACTTACAAAATTTTCAAGTTACAAAACGGCTTCCGGAACGAATTAATTTCGTAAGTAGAGGTACCACTGTATTCTCCTCCTGCATTGAATCTGAACCCATAACCACAGCTTGACTCAGCTGTTTGTCTCTTAGGTGACTGAGCATCACACACATACAACACACACACATATCTGGTTCTTGTTTAGCAAATGGCAAAGCCAGAATGCCATCCTTGCAGAATACAACTATTTTTAAGGCAGTGCTTCCCAATTTTAGCAACTTGAAGAAGTCTGGACTTCATCTCCCAGAATTCCCAAGTCAGGGATGCTGGCTGGGGAGTTCTGGGAGTTGAAGAACAGACATTTTCAAGGTACCATTGCTTTAAGATGAGGTCTGTTTGATTTTGTCTACAAATATCACATTGTTATACAATATTTTTGGCGACAAAAATCCAAGCAGGGATACTGCATCATAGTTTATTTGTAGCTTGTATGGTGTGTGAACCCAGCCCAGAAGGTAGGGAATTTCTAATTCCAACAATGAATAATAAACTAGTAAACTAATTTAGCTCAGCAAAATGTCCCCCACCCTGATATAGTGTGTGTAATTATAATTTACTCAAACATTGGAATATTTTACCCGAAATATCTGAAAGCGGTTGATCACTCACTACTGTACTGCATTCAGTCAGAAATTCGGTCTAAAGCAAACATCATTCTAGACCTGGGTTCAAATTCCCTACCTGACCTCAGAACTTGGGACAAAAGGGAGTCCAGTTCCCTCAGCCTACCATGTCACATGGTATTCTGCAGGAATAAAATCTGGGGAGACTCTTACAAATCATATTAAGCACCCAGAAGACAGGTGAACCTGTTATTATTGCTTTAGTTTTAGTTCCAAGAGTTTTTGAGATGCCCTCTTTTGTAAGTTCAAGATGTGGTGGACCTGCCTAAAACCCAGTTTCTAAGTTTTCTATCTTCTCTGCTCCAGATCTATTACCCTGGTGGTGTCTCTGGAGATTCTCAACCATTCAGGTCATGGTTTTCCCAAAGGTGCTTTTTCCAAAAGGCAAATAGACTTCCTTGGTTTTTCCAAAAGGCAATGGAACTTTAACCGAATAACAAGAGTTGGAAGAGACATGGAAGATCCTCTAGTCCAACCCCATAAGCAGAAAACCCTACGCCATTTCAGACAAATAGTTGTCCAATCTTTTCTTGGGGTTTTTGTTTTCCTTTGAAAACATATCACTTCTCCTCCAGGAAGTTTCTTCTGAAGAACTGAAAAAGCTTCTTGGATGGAGAAGAGAAACATTAAAAAAAAAAAAAGTCTGTTTGAGTTTTGGAAAAACGACCTTTCAGATACTCCCGTGTAGCTTCAGCTGGTTGATCACGCCCTCTCTTTGGCCCTATGTAAATCTGAAGTACTTTCAGAAGAAGGCTGAAACTCTTAACCTACATTAAATCACCTCTCCCCCACTCCTCCTCCTTCTGGTTGCAGAGAGCTTGCAGCTGGGGCAGATCCAAACCTTCATGTTTTCTTGGTGCTTTGCAGGATTTGGCCGGAGAGGAAGCTGATTAGCTGCCTGATTATCTCAGCCAGGTGAGAGAAGGGTTGGCCTTCAGGAGTTAGAATAAAAAGCATCCTGGGTAGATGTTGGTCTTTTTTTCTGCCAGCTTCCTAGAAACAGACAAGGATGGGACTGTTACAGACTCTGGCCATTGTTGTAGCTTGTTGGCTAGTTGGGGAAGTGACCCCCTTGGACCCCAGAGATTATGTTTGGGGGTTACCCAACACTGCTGCTCCTAGGAGGCAGCTTTATTTACCTTCTGAGGTCGAAGCTTACCCTCATGCTTGGGTAGACGCTTCTCAGGCCCGAGTTTTGTCCCTCCTCTCACCTGTGCTGGCCCAGTGTGGAGAGGCTCAGGTGGTGGTGACTGTGAAGAGAGACCTGTTTGGCACTGGGAGACTCGTCCAGACGGAGGACCTGACCTTGGGTACGGCTGGCTGCAAACCCACCCACTACAACCCTACTGAGAACACGGTGATCTTTGATGTACACCTTCATGACTGCGGGAGCGTCTTGCAGGTAAGGGTGGAAGGTTCTGCAAACCGCCAATCCTTGTTTCCTTGAGCAGGTCCCTAGATGTAGCCCCCATAGCCAGTTCTCTGATAATTGGAATCAGAATAGAGCTGGAAGAAACTTGGGAGGTCTTCTAGTCCAGCCCCCCACCCCCCTTCAAGCAGGAGAACCTAATTCCTCTTTCTGTTCTGAAGATACCCAGTTATCTCTGGAAGTTGGTAGAAGAATGCAACTAAACCAGCATTTTGTCACAAGTTACAACTGGATGGAAGTAACTGTCTGAAAAAAATGGAAGGTGTAGAAAAGGCTTTGATTAATCTGTCACCTGGGGCTTGTTTTACTGCATTTTTTTTGGCTGCTAGGTGCCTTAAATACAACCTCCCCCAATTAAAGAACTCAGAACAGACTCTGCATGAGGTTTTCTGCTATTCCACATTTCTGCTAAAATCCAAGATTTTGAAGAGCCTGTGTTTTGTTTTGTTTTTCCCTGCCAAGAAACTCCCCTTGTATTACAAGCACTAAAACACACTTCTGGGTTTATTGCTGCATCTTGTAACCCACCTTTCCTTATTTTCTCTAGATGACTCCAGAGTTTCTAGTCTACAGCATCAGTCTTCATTACAAGCCAACCCCTTCTTCCCACAGTGTGATTGTAAGAACCAGCCCGGTTGATGTCCCCATTGAGTGTCACTACCCAAGGTGAGTTCAGAGGATGAAACTAATCAAAGGTGAGGTTTGCTTGACTATTAGAGATGGTCACCTTGGGTGGGAGAGGAGAAACATACTGTTGAATAAAAGAAGTGAGCCATTCTCCTCTCTACCCAGTGGGTCCCAACTAGTTTATCATAACTGGTAGATCCAAAGGTGCTTTTTTTCTAAGAAACAACTGGACATTCTTTTTCTTTGAAGATGTTTTGCTTCTCATCCAACACACTTCTTGGATGTGGAAAGGAAACATCTTCAAAGAAAAACAAGTCCAGTTGACTCTTCAGGGAAAAAGAGCACCTCTGGTACAACCTGGGTGATTGAGAATCTCCATAAACACAAACCATAACCGGCAGAGCATGGTGACACTTGGTGCATGGAAGAAATCATGGTATACAGAGGGAATGTGAGACCTGAAACCAAAACCAGTAACAGCTTGGAATGGATCCAGAATTTGGCAAGGTTAAAGGAACAAATTCATTTGCTTAGTCAGGTGGAATCCTTTATCTTCTCTGAGGTTAGCTGTGTCTAAAAAAACCAAGCTAAGAGTGCCCAAGGATTTCACAATTCAACCCTAAGCTATATTCTATTGATATGCATCTCCTTGAGGGTGGAATAGTGTGTGTCTTCACCCAACTCAGAATTTCTGGGACTAGCCCAGGTGGATAAAACTAAATGACTTGTTTTCTCCTTACCTGTGTCTCTATTTTCAGGAGGAACAATGTAAGCAGTAACCCAATCCAGCCAACATGGATTCCATTCACATCAACAATTTCTGCAGAAGAAAAACTACGCTTCTCTTTACATTTGATGAATGGTACTATTTTTTAATGTGGTTGCTAGGAGTTGGAAATGATTCCATGGCCCATAATCCCTTCTTGAAGCCCCTGAAACTCTTCCATGAGTTTCGTGAACATGAGGATCCAATGAAATTAAACCTTAATTGTGCCCACCTAACTTCACATTGGCATTAATGAAACCATTTATTTTAACTTGGTTTAAAAAAAATTGATTCCGATATTGCATTGATATGTGCATAAGGCCAGAGGTTTATCCAAACACTCATATATGTGCATTTCTACATATGCCTTGCAAACAGCGTTAAAGAATTGTGCACATGTACTTCTTCAATACACAAGTTTCTGACTTTTGCAGTTTCTGACTTTTTGTGATGTTTCCAGAGTTCCTAATAGTCCTTCAAATTGGGAGGGGGGAGAGATGGTGTACATTCTGGATTCTGCATATTTCCAAAGACTGCAGTGGATTCAGGTGCCACACAAAATTTAAAAATTGTTTGAGACACCAGTATAATTTTGGATTATTGGGGTGCATATTCGTTTGCAGACATGATACATGGGAGAAGAAGAAAAAAAAGACTATATTTGCCCTGATCTGAATTGGCATCCAGAAAGTCCTTCCAATGTTGGGTATGATGATTTTGTTTTTTTCAGAGGGCTGGAGCGCAGAGAGAGCGTCCAACGGCTACCAGTTGGGAGAAGTCATGTACATTCAGGCTGAAGTCATCGCAGAAAACCACACACCTCTCCGACTCTTTGTTGATAGTTGTGTAGCTACGTTGAGCCCAGCAGCAGATTCCAGCCCTCACTATCCCATCATCGACCACAAAGGGTAAGCCTTCCCTTTGACCATCATCTCTCTTTCCACTTGCACTGACCATTCTTATGTAAAGCTACCTTACTGCTCCTGGAGATCTAAAGTCACCTGTTCTATAGCAAAATTGCACTATGTCCACCTAAGATAGTCACCATTATGGGGTAGAACAACCAATCAGGAGCAAATAAGCTTGCTTATACATGAACATTGCTAATAAAGGAGAACGTTTGTAGCTCTGAGTTGAAATGAGGGGTCCTTGATGCTGATGTTACTTGGTTGGGTAATGAAACATCTGCAAAAAAGCAACCAAGCTCACAGAACACCAAGAACCCCTCGTGAAAATTGCTAGATTTGTATGAAGAATCTGGTTTGCTCTGTTATCTTGGCCTTCTGGTTCTTGCTTGCAAGAAAGTTCTTATTCTATGCTTGTGTCCACAAGGAAGCCATCAACACATCACTGCAATCAAGGTTGGGTTGTTAAATCTCCTTCAGAATCTGCTTGCTCTCATTTTAACTTCAAGTGATGGTGACAATCGTTTCGGTTTCTATCTGTGCCCTTGAGTGCTGTTTGTGTTTGATGGTAATCCTGCACGCAGTGTGGGTTTTCGCCGGTCGTTTCTGAGCCACAAACTTTGGGGAGAGCTTTGGGGCTAAAGAGCAGACTCGCAACTACATTAAACCCAACAGGGTTCAGATAGGCCTGTTGTCTGGGAGATTGTACAGGGACCCTAAAATGCAGTAATGTAACAGACTGTGTCAAAAGTTAGGAAGCAATACTTGACAGATGTTGTGTCCTCCAGCTGCCTGGTAGATGGACGGTTTGATTCCAGCTCAAGCTTCGTATCACCAAGGATCAGGGATGACGTACTCCAATTCACAGTAGATGTCTTCCGGTTTAGCAAGGACCCCCGAGATCTGGTAAGAAGGCCTTCTTCTGAAGGCCCAGCTCCTAACAGCAATATTTTTGAAGTTTCACTCTTGGTCATGCCACAACCTAGATTGAGTGACCATTTACCTTGCTCCTAGATCTACATCACTTGCCACTTGAAGGTGGCTGCAGCTACTCAAGTTCCTGACCTTGAGAACAAAGCTTGTTCCTTCCAGCCAGCCAGCAACAGGTGAGCAACCTGACCTTCAAGTCACAGTGCTAAGACATGTATCACTGTAGGGGGACATTAGTACGCTTAATCAACAAAATATGAACATGCAAAACTAGTTCCTTTGATGTAATTTATTTGTTTCTTTGGAGAAAAAAACCTGTTTTAGATTCATTTTATTTTGGAAGACCTGGTGATTGTCTTGTTTTGAGCTACATGCCAATAGTTTGGAAATCAGTATCTAACCTAATTGGCTATTGCATATTTTTCTGATTCCAAAATTTATAAGCAGTAAGGACCTTCTCAGCTTCATGCAGTGGTTTGAAGAACATACTTTTCCATATTTGGACAAGTATTCTATGATTGAATGTCCTGATAAGAGAAACCTGTTAGAAATCTCAAATTCCTGTACTAGTCCTTATGTCTGATTTTTCTCGTACCTCTTACCCTTTTAAATGACTTATTCAAAATAAAACATTAACATTTTTATCTAGGGGGTTAGTACAAATAATATAAGGTATATTGCATCTGATAAAGAGTTTTTCATAAACCACAATTGGCTGAGTTCATTCCATAACTTAAAAAGAAACCAATCTGGGTTACAACTTAATAAACTTGTAAGCCCAATTGACCTTAGGCTAGGTTAATCAGAACTTAAGACATCAACTATCAACATCTTAGGATATAGCCAAGTATTCATCCTTTGATCTATTAAGAGGGAAAAGTATTTGATACTGGAGGCTTTCAAGAAGAGACTAGGACTGCCATCTGTCTGAAATGATGTAGGGTCTTCTGCCTGGGGTAAGGGGTTGGACTAGATGACCTGCAAGATCCCTTCCAACTCTGTTAATCTGACTCTAAATAAATATAGGCACACCCTCATAGGAAATATTTCCCTTTGGCTTTTTTCACCACAGTTGGGTTCCAGTTGAAGGCACCACAAATATTTGCTCCTGCTGTGAAACCCTGAATTGTGTTCGAAGTACCGGTCAAGGCAGCAGCCAATGGGGAAGGAGACTGGGCAGAGATGTGGCTGCTAAATTGGGTATGTATGTAGTCAAGGGTTTTGTAGAGGGAAAGAGCTATTCTCTTGAACGATATTCAGAAGTAGCTGTTCTACTTCTGGAAATATTAGACAGGACAATCGTGTCCAATTCTCAGAGACTGCCTAGACAAGTCCCTGCAGTTTTCTTAGCAAGGTTTTTCAGAAGGGGTTTGCCATTGCCTCCTTCCTAGGACTGAGATGAGAGAAAGTGACCGGTCCTGCCAGGACTGCCATCCTGCTATGCCATGCTTCACTGGCTGCCAACCTGCCATACGCAACGGGGGGAGGAGGAACTGCAAGGAGTGTGATATGCGGGAGGTTAGCATGAAGGGAAACGGAAATTACTCATGAGAGCCATAAGCCATTCCAAGATCACACTACGGAATTCAGCACCAATCCAGATCTCGAAACCAGGAACTGTTACCAAAACAATTGGTTTGACTATGATTGAACACCTAGAGATAATCTGGAGGAAGAAGAGTTAGGATCAAGGGAAAAGTTAACCACGTGCTTTGCGCGTGAAAAACTCCTATCTGGCTTCGCTTCTCTGTAACCACTTGGCTTTAGTAAAGTATACTTCGCTTAACCATGGATTTGAGAGAGTTTCTTTTCTAACTGACCAAGTTAGGACAGGCTGCATGGTCACACAGCTAGCTTTGTACCTAAGCCGGGACTCTAGAACTCACGACCTCCCAGTTTCTAGCCTGATGCCTTAACCACTACACCGAACTGGTGCTCTTCTACATTAATGTAAATGTCTTGTTAATCTTGTTAAACCTCATGCAGATAAATTGAAGAAGGCAGATGTTGACGTAATGCTTGGTCCCATCCTCATTCTTGATTCGTACATGACTTCCAGAACTACTCCTGACAATCAGAATAATAAATTGGACTTATCCGCAGAACATGGTACGGTATCGTGTTGATTGTGGAGTTCAAATATTGTGCTTAATCCACGATTTGTTAACCAAGCATAACCAGATACATTCACACTGCTCGTTAAATCAGAGATGTGCAGCTTTTGTTAACCTCAGGGCCACAGCAAGTCCCCAGAACCTCTTTCCATGCGATTGCAATCCTTTAATCTGGCATTCTGAAACCATTACTGGATTTAGTATTAACTGCATGAAATTCAGTAAAATTGTACATTCACTTGGAAGCCAGAAAGACAGAATCGGTGGAAGTCATCCTTATCCTTCCAACAATAATCTCGTCCAATTATAAATCTGCAGGGAACTTTTGTTTTTAGACTTTTAAGTAGGGGCAGATGGCTACAGAGCCGGCTTGGAGGTTCAAGGCTGAGACAGGGGTCACCCACCAGGGCAGTCCATCCGGAAGGTCAATGGCCTCTTCCTGGTAGTCCCGGCGGAGTCGCCAGTATTTGTTATGGAATTAAGGACTGACTAGGAATTCCAGGATTCAAACAGAAAAGGTTTATTGCACAAGTTTCAAGTGCAGCATAAGCCACAAAACTTGAACGAACAAGAGTTCTGGTGCTGTTAATTTTATCCTATCCAGATACAGGAAACAGGATACATACGTAATCAAAATATGGTCATGTATACATTTGGCATACCATGATTGGTTACAATATTGATCATCCCTTTATCCCAGCTATCCCTTGCTTGTTTCTATGGAAGCTAAATATCTTGTGCCCTCTCAGTAAGTAGGTCACAGGTTTCTTGTAAAAGTTTCTAAGCTTCCAGCAACACTGTCTGTGGTTTCCTCTGCAGTTGAGCTACAAGTGTGAATCTGAGGTTTGGCCTTTTCCATCTCCTATGTTCTTATCTGAACAACAATCTACTCTGATCTTACATGTTTCGTTTCTGTATTCTTTCTCAAGTAATGCTCTGTCCTATTTAATGTCATGTTTCACTTTATGACCTGTCCACTTTATGTCCAGCTATCCTTTCGCAAACTTGCACATTTGTTTCACATGGCTTCTTGTACCCTTTCCCATATTAATTGAGTCCCACTTTTTAGGTTTATGGGGAAGGGAAACCAGAATGTTCAACTCTTCATTTCTTGCTGTGTATAATATTCTATACTTTTTAATTTTCAATGCAAAAGAAAAACCTGTTTAAGAGAATCCAATACTGTTATTTTTTTTTCCAGGCTTCTTCCAAATTCCTTGGAGGCTAGTGGGGATCATCCTGATAGCCCTTACTACAAGCTTGGCCCTGACCACTCTAGGAATCTTTTGTACTAGGAAAAGACGTTCTAATTCTTCTTAAGATGTTGTACAATGTGGAAGGATGTTAAAATAAATAAATCAAGACTTAAACAAGACTTGGGTTTTTTTTCCCCACTACACCTTGTTCAATAAACAAGTATGTAATGGTGCTTGCATAGTAAACCTCTTGGAAGCCTCAAAACAAAAGTTAGAGGATTTGTGTCCTGTTAAGACTGTGCTCACTTCAAAAAAAATAATTCAGAATTCCTTTGGACCTCACAAGCCACCATCTCTCTGTGCTGTTAATTGTAGCAGTGCTTGGTGGGTTTGTTTTGCCCCCAAGGCTTTGAATGAACCTTTATGTACAAGTACTCCAAAAGTTGTATTCCCTTTTTTAAGATCTCAAAGAATACTTCCTTATAACTCTCATTCAATCCTGTATGGGTCTTCCTAAGGTTGTGGTCGAATGTTAAGTTAGGACATGACTAGCTTCAAAATGGTTTGCCATAAATAAGGCCTTGGGTGGAGTTGGTTGATGGTGGCTTAAAATGTCGTTTAGGTTTCACATGCTAGGTATACTCCGCTTAAATCTTTAATATCAAGTCATAGAATTGCCTGCAAATAAAACACTAACCGATTAGCTAAAGAGGGAAAGTGGCTTTTTCCTTTAACAACTCCAGGCCTCTCCGGCTCCTGTTTTAAACTTCACCCCTCCAAATAATCATCTCTTTACCATGCCAGGATTTTTTTTATTCATTTAAAATGTATTGGCCGACCAGCTGCCGTAAACTCTGGGCAGCATGCCAGAACCGAAGCTAATAAAAACAGCTTAAAATATGAAACCGGATTCGGGGGTTTTTCTTTTTTTGCAGGTTGGGGAGAAGGAATAGAGCGGAAAAACAGAAGTAGGACTTAAGACTTGAATTTTCGTAGGATTTCATGAATGAGGCCCAGGGCTGATGCTGACACGTTGCTCCTCGTTTTTAACAAAAATGCAAGCTGCCAAAAAAAACCTGAATAATTCTGTTTTGCACAGCAATGGGCAGCCAGGCACACATTTCTTTGGGATACTGAATTGGAAAGGCTGAGATCTCGAAATGTGGGCTGCAAAAGGGCTAATACACGCGTTTGCTCTTAAGCACCCGCCGTCCCCACGATCAACAGAACGCGCGTTGCCGCCCCAAGCAGCAAGAGCCATTGGCGGTCAGCTGACTTGTTCTCGGTCAGCTGATGCTAGGGAAGCTCTTCAGGGATTGGCTAGAATGGAGCAAGAGGGAAAAACAAGGAAGCTCTTCAGGGATTGGCTAGAAAGAAGTGAAAAACAAACAAACAAGCTCTTCAGGGATTGGCTAGAAAAAAACGAAAAAAAAAAACAAGGAAGCTCTTCAGGGATTGGGTAGAAAGCAGGCAGCTGGAAAAAACGGAAGCTTTTCACGGATTGGCTGAAAGGAAGTCCGGTGATGCAAGGGAAAGCTCTTCAGCGATTGGGTAGAAAAGAGAAGTCAGGGGACTCTTTTTGCATAGGAAGGAGGGTCTCATTGAGATCAAGGGAAGATGGTGAGTGGGGGGGGGGGGCTTTATTGCAAGCAGGAGGGAAGGGGAGGGGGTTGTTTTAAAGAATTAGAGGTTGAAAGCCCAGATCTTTAAAAGGTAAATTGTGCAGAAGTGTGCAGAGTAGTGCATTTGTCAGTGCAAAAATCTCAGCAATTCTAAAATGGGTGGACTTCAGTTCCCAGAATTCCCCCAGCCAGCTTGCATTTTAGGACTTGAAGTCCACCTATGCTGGCTGGAGGAATTCTGGAAGTTGGAGTCCATGCATGCTGGCTGGAGGAATTCTGGGAGATAGAGTCCATGCATGCTAGATGGAGAATTCTGGGAATTGGAGTCCATGCATGCTAGATGGAGAATTCTGGGAGTCCATGCATGCTAGATGGAGAATTCTGGGAATTGGAGTCCATGCATGCTGGCTGGAAGAATTCTGGGAAATTGAGTCCATGCATGCTGGCTGAAGGAATTCTGGGAATTGGAGTCCATGCATGTTGGCTGGAGGAATTCTGGGAGTTGGAATCCATGCATGCTGGCTGGAGGAATTCTGGGAGTTGGAGTCCATGCATGCTAGATGGAGAATTCTGGGAGCTGGAATCCATGCATGCTGGCTGGAGGAATTCTGGGAGTTGAAATCCATGCATGCTAGATGGAGGAGTTTTGGGAGTTGGAGTCCATGCATGCTGGCTGGAGGAATTCTGGGAGTCCGTGCATGCTGGATGGGGAGATTCTGGGAGTTGAAATCCACTCATCTTAAAGTTGCTGTGATTGAAAAGTACTCACATTTTGTTTCTTCCTGCCAGAGGTTTCGATTCTGTGGGGATTTGGACTGTCCTGACTGGGTCTTGGCAGAAATTAGCACGTTGGCTAAAATAGTAAGTGATCTTTTTTGGGGGTTCCCTTTAAGTTCCATGAATATTTTAATTATTTTAAGGTGTGGGGATACTAACATTTTACTGCCTACTTGCAGCTGGATTTGCCCCATTGTAAGATTTTTGCCTGACATCTACCGTTCTCCAAGGGATAATTTTTTAAAAAATCAAGATGATGGTTCTGACACATTTTTGTCTTTTTTCCAGTCTTCGGTGAAACTGAAGTTGATCTGTGCGCAGGTTCTGAAGGATGTGCTCGGGGAGGGTATTGATGTGAGTTCATTCTCAATCTGTTTTGTGAATACTTTCCAAACTCGGTTTGCATAAATCCAGAAATCAGTAAGAGAAGATTATTTTCAGATTAAACACTTTCAGTTATTTTTTAAATAACAGATTCATAAATCAGCTGCCCCATTTGTAATTCTGTTTCCAAGGCAATTGAGGAGTGTTTAAATTGGAAGCGCCCAAAAGGTCTTCTGTAAATAAAAAAAATTCTGTGTAAAAAAAAAATGTTTTGTTGTTCGGACTTCCCAGTATTACGTTTGAGCTGAGCCATGCTAGAAATTGTACTTTGGTCTCTTGCAGTATGACAAAATCCTGAAGTTAACATCGGATGCCAAGTTTGGTGAGTATCCTTCCTTTCTATGTTCAAGGGCTAAGTTAGGATACAGCTAAGCCATTTCCTACCCTGCCAACATTTCTCCACTGAAAATTGAGAATCTGGGTTGTATTTGTTTCCTTAGTATTGGTACTAAAAGCAAATGTGTGCATGGGGTGCTATGTGCTATGGTCTCTTCAACTAGTATCTTTTTGCAAGAGACTTGCAAAATTGGTCATCTCCGAACATCCAGCAAAATATGGCAGATCCTGGACAGCTATCTCTGCCTTACACATTCATCTTTGAATTCCAAACGACGGAGGCCAGTGCTTCTCAACCATGGCAGCTTTCAGATGTGTGGACTTCAACTCCCAGAATTCCCCAACCAGCATAATAACCTGTTCAATAAAACGTGTTAGTCTGAAGACTTGTTTTAGACAACCATGTTTCCTTCATTGCTCAGAATCTGGAGATGTGAAAGCCACTGTCGCTGTTCTCACCTTCATTCTCTCGAGTGCCGCTAAATACAACGTGGACTCCGAGTCCCTCTCCAGCGAACTTCAACAGCTGGGGCTGCCCAAAGGTGATTTTCGACTTGTTGCTTTTTAAAAATATAAAAATGTGTTAAGGGTTCCTCAGAACTACCTCTAACCGTACATAAAAATGTGTAGAGGTTGACGGAATAGAAATCCCAGGGAGAGAAATGAAATGAGATATATGCTGTGCAAAGTAGAGAGGTATAACAATTCTGAATTAAGTTGAAAATTTGCATTGTGGGGTTTTTTTTCTCTCATTTCTAACTGGTCGAATTTTTAGAGGAGGCCAGGATTAAATTGGTCTAAGTGGCCAGAGGATTTGGACTGGTGGCTGAACTTAGTTGATTTCTTGGTTGCAGAGCATGCGTCAGGGTTGTGTCGGTCCTACGAGGAGAAACTGAGCGCTCTCCAGGATAGCCTGAGGAAATGCAGCCTGAGATGTAAGTCTGAGCTTTCTCCTCTGCAGCCTTTTGCTTTCTTATGGGAAGATTTCTGAGCTCCACAAGGGGCTCACAGATTGATTGGAGAAGCATTCTGTAAAATGCCAACGAGGCTGAACTGCCCTGTCAAAGAACACCCAATGCTGCTGCTCTTTTTAGACTGGAATTTTCAGAGCACTCAGGAATACAAGTTATCCTTGATTTACAACCAGACACTAAGTGATTGTTTGATGTTATGATAGATCCTGAAAAAAGGATTTACAAGCCAGATTCAAAGTTCTAATACTTAGATCCGCCCCCCCCCCCCCCCCATCACATGACTGCATTTTGGGCGCTCAGCAACCAGCCTGTATTTACGGCCGTTGGAATTCTGTTTCTGGTGCAACTGTTTGAGTTGGATTTTCTTTTTTAACGTGTTCTTGTTTCTTCTCTTTTCTTTTGGAGTTGCAAGGAGCAGCTAAAATTGAAAACATTGCAGCAGATTTTGGAAGCTACTACAATCGATTGGGTTGGGTGAATTCCTTGGCAATGCCCCTGACGCATTCAAGAGGACTATAGTGTCTTGCAAAAATGAGGTGCCTAAAACTTTTGATTCTTCCCTCTGCCTGCAGTGAATTGCCTGGATTCGGTTTCGTGGAGAGTGGATTATACGCTTAGTTCCAGCGAGCTCCAGCAAGTCAACGAACCGATCGTTCATCTCAAGCTGAACGTGAAAAATGTCGACCAAAAGGTGACAGAGCCTGTGGCAATGACATTGTCGGCCGACAAATTTCACGTCCTACTTGCTGGTGAGGAGCTAAACATTTCTACAGCTTGGAAGACAGTCAGGGGTTGCTTGTTTCTGCCAGAGCCTTATAACAAGCAAGGCACCGGGAAATTGCTTGGCTCTATTTAAAGAGAGAAAATATTCCGATATCTTTTTTAAAAATCTCCAACAGCAACAGGCCTCTCTATCCTCACCTTTCCATCTGCCTCTTTCTAGCCATCAAAATGGGCACCACTTTGTAGAGGAAACAGAAGCCAGAAGTTAAGGCTGTTCTATCACACAGCATGGAAAAATATATATTTTTTAAAAAGGAATAAATGTTAACAGTGTGTTTTTTAATAATCTAACTCCCACCTTCCCAACTACCCTTAACTATTTTTCTAACCCCCACTCTCCCTTCCTACCTAACTTACCCGCGGTTGCATAAGCATTTCACTGCATATAGTACCATGTATGACTGTGTATGTGACCAATACACTTGAATTTGAAGCAACAAAATTCTGGTGAAAATTGTTCTGGGTGCTCCATTTTAGTGGCATCCCAGAGACACTCCTGTCCCCAGCCCCGGTCTGATTAACGTCATTCCTGGCAGGACATAGAGCGAAATCTTTGAAATTAGGAATTTCATGGGAGCAAAGTCAATTTACTTATTTTATTTATCAAATTTCTGTATTGTATTTGTTTGATTCTAGGTGATTTCTCGGGGTTCTTAGGCCCCTTACATGTCCTTAGGATCCTTCCTTCTTTTTTTAACCTCCTGTTCTCCCTCCCCAGAACTAAAACAGGCTCAAGCCATCATGAAAACGCTCGAGTAAGGAGCTCCCTGGATGCTATCAGGACTAGTGAGAAGAAGGAATCTTCATTTTGACCACAGGCCAAAATGTCTCCACTGGAATAGTGACCTCCCAGCCTATGAGATACAAGCAAAGCAGCCAGATGGAGTTAATGTCCATTTCTCAATAGACCAGACCAGCAAAACCAGTGGGGAGGTCTGGGGTGTGATAATATAGGGACATATCTAAGTCACAAACGTCCAACCTCTGCCTTAATTAAGAGAAGTCTATCTGTCTTTATGGTCTTTTTTTTTTTAATTTGAGCATCAGTTGTCAAGGGAAACTTAATACAGGTTTTGCTCTTACGGCTCTGTCTCAAAAATACAAAAATGCTCCCTTAGCTTGTTTGTTTTTTCCTATATTTTGTTGAACAGCAGAAAATTAAATTCCAGCTATGTGGCAAAAGCTATCTTTGTCCAGTCTGTGTATCGGGCAAGGCTGTGGCCTCATTGCTTTGGGCTGGAAATCAGATCAAATCAAACCATGATTGTCAATGCACAACATGTGTACAATGAGATCAAAAGCTGTTTGATGTTTGTTTATAGATATATGTTGTTGATATTTGCTTATGATTGTTTCTCCCGTCGTCTTGGATGTTTTTTCTGATTTTTATTTGGCTTGTTTAGTATGGTTTGTTTAGCCTTGTGATAATAACGGTTTCATTTGTTTACTACGCTTGCCAGTCATCAGATAAATTTGAAATTGAAATTGATTCTAATAAAGGAGAATATTTGCAGCTCAGGGTTGAATGTGGGTTCTTTGGTACTCCCTGAGCTTGGTGGTTTTCTTGCAGACATTTCATGACCCAGCTAGGTAACATCATCAGTGCTAACCCTGAGTTTCTTATAGTGAAAAGAGCTGCTACACATATGCACTGAAGACAAATTCCTTGTGGGTCCAATCACACTTGGCCAATAAAGAATTCTATTCTATTTCCTTATTCTATTATATTCTATTCTATTCTATTCTATTCTATTC
>JAEANM010011449.1:0-15268 GCA_017656035.1 Myanophis thanlyinensis | reverse complement strand
TCCATTGATGTTTCTCTGGCAAGCCGCTGCTCAAAGGTCCAATTTTATTGCCTTAGAGCTTTTTTGCTGCTCCCTCTAGCTCTTCCCTTTCCTTTTCAGTTTGCCTCCAAAAAGTGCCGTTTGAAAGCAAAAATGGGAGAGAGACGGGAGCGGAGCAAAAACACCGCCGCCATCTCCCTTGACACATTTGAAGAGTGTTTACATTTCACACTGATGCACACAGTTCTTGGGGCACTTGTATACTTCTGTATAAGTGTGTACATAAGACAGAGGTAGGAATAGTGTTTTTTTTTCC
Source organism: Myanophis thanlyinensis (assembly GCA_017656035.1). Taxonomy (NCBI): domain Eukaryota; kingdom Metazoa; phylum Chordata; class Lepidosauria; order Squamata; family Homalopsidae; genus Myanophis; species Myanophis thanlyinensis. Next base: position 14,973 of record JAEANM010011449.1, on the reverse strand, counting down.
TGTTAATCTTTAATCTAGGAAGGAGGGTAAAAGTAGATCCTGGGTTTTTGCATTCCAATGGTTGCATTACCTTTGAATCAGCATGGTATTGCTGCTATGCTGACTTCGTTTCTATATTTTTTTTTCTAATTTTATGTTTAGTGAAGTGGCTCCCAAGATTACGACGTGTAATATAAATCCCATTAGAAAATACTCTGTGATGTCAGAGTACAGACACTTTCATGTAGTTTTTAAAAAAATACATACAGTCCTAAACTTCAAACTATTCATTTAATGACAGTTCAGAGTTACAACAGCACTGAAAAAAGTGAGTTATGACAATGCTTTACATTTATGACTGTTGCAGCCTTCCCATGGTCATTTATTTATTTATTTATTTATTTAAATTTTTAAACTGCCTCTCTCCCAAGAGGGGACTCGGGGCAGTGTACAACCATCTAAAAAAACAAGGTATAAAATTATAAAAATTTACAATTTACAATTTTTTAAAAAATCCAATTAGAACCCCAAAATTAATACTAAGCCAGACCGGCCTGTTGAAACAAATGGGTCTTTAATGCACGCCGGAAAGTCCGCAGGTCTGTGATGGTCCGGATCTCCGGGGGCAATTCGTTCCAAAGGGAGGGTGCCCCCACAGAGAAGGCTTGAACCCTCGGGGCTGTCAGACGACAATGTCCAGGCAATGGAACCCCAAGGAGGCCCACCCTGTGGGAACGCACTGGCCGGTGGGAGGCTAATGGTAGCAACAGGTGGTCCCGTAAATGTGTCATGTGGTCAAATTTGGGGTGGTTGTGTGTATTTGCGATGATTGCAGCATACCAGGGTGCTGGGATCGTCACTTGCAACCTTCCTAGGGAGCTTCTGACAAGCAAAGTCAATGGGGAAAGCCAGATTCACTTAATGACCACATGATTCACTTAACAACTGTAGCGAACCATGGCAAAAGTATTTTAAAAAATGGGGCATGACTGACTTAACAACTGCTTTGTTTAACAAGGGGATTATAAATCTATATTAAATCAACTTCTAAATTACCTCAAGTTTCACCAAAATGTCTACATAGTGGGCATTGCTCAGGAAACCCAAGGCTAAAGCCACATTACAGATAGTCCACAACTTACAACTATTTAATTAATCAGTTAGTTATTAAGTTAGTTATTATTAACTGTTCAAAGTTACAACATCCCTGAAAAAAGTGACATATAACAGTTTCTTTATACTTACAACTGTTGTAGCATGCACATAGTCACATGATCCAAATTTGGGTGTTTGACAAGTGGCATGTATTTATGGCGGGCTCAGGAATTCTGGGAGTTGAAGTCCACAGGTTGTTGTGAAGTTGCCATATTTGCTTACCCTGATCTGCACTGATGTCTGCAGGACATTTCACCCTGCAAAGGAATGGAATAGAAAGTGATGAAAAGTAGGCTTATGTTGTTCTGGAGAAACACTCATCAATAAGAGGGATCAAGAAGCTCTTGGAGACTTTTAAATTGAAGGAGCCTACTTCTTAGGACCATGGGATTTGTACCAGAGAAAATAATCCTCTTGATAGCTTGATGAATTGCCAGTCATGATTATGGGACATGAGATAATATGATACTGGAGGACAGCATTCAGTTGAAAACAATATGGCCAAAGTATTGGAAAACACTTGCATTCCAAGGCTCATGGCTGGATGTATCTTGCCCAGTGAAGAATGAGAAAGCATCCTGCACCGATTTATGAATAGATCTCGGTCATTATTAGTGATTTTAGCTTAGTTTAAACCTATACAGTGATTCCCTTTTTATTTGAGTTTGTCCACCGAAGAGGAATGGAAATCTCTGAGAGGAATAACACTGCTTTGTAACATGACAAGTGCCTGATTAACTTTTTTCCTAAACTTACTCAGTTTACACAACTGATATGTGAAATGGATTCTGGTTTGGTAAGAGAATGCAGTGAAAACATTTGCCAATCTCCAATTCTTTTATAAATTAGACCTATTTATTGGGTTATATCTATTCTTATGTCATACATATAAGGCAGATTATTAGACTTGTTAGTTTTGGAATCTTAAATAGTTTTGGCATCTTTTTGAAAGTATTTAAAATGGGTTCGCAACCCCTAGGGGGGTGCAAGACGATATTCCAGGGGGTGAAAAATTCACTTCAATCCTTTATTGTCAATGCACAACATGTGTGCAGTGAAATTGAATAAATAAATTGATTAAATAAAATAAATTGAATAAATCTTGGGTTTAGAAGTTTTAAAATTATAGAAGTTTCAAAATAATTATTTTTTTTAATGGATGTGGGTATACAATATATCATAAGCAATCTAGGGGTGTGGGGCATAGAAAAGGTTGGGAACCCCTGATTTAAAAAAATATTGAAGCTCAGTGACCCAGAACACCAAGCTTAGTTATGTTGTATCTTCTCCCATTACATAAAGTTGTGTCACTTACGGAAATAACAATAGCACGACTTATATACCACTTCACAGTGTTTCCCAGCCCCCTCTAAGCAGTTTACAGAGTCAGCATATTGCCCCCAACTATTTTAATGGTTATGCATGGTGGACATTTTATTTTATACACTTTTTGAAACCTCTAATTGCTATAGGAGAAAGAATGGCAAGATCTGGAGCAGAGTGAAAAGGGGGATCAGCCTATAATTCTTATGTAGCCACAAGCAAACTTAGTTCAACCCCCTCTCTTGAATGTCATTGACCCTTATTTAACTCAAACCAAGTGCAGGCTGTTAGTTGAGAAGATTCTTGTGTGTAGGCTTTTAGCAATAAATCAGTATAATTGAATCTTCTGACAATTACTGTGGTGAAATTCATCGATCTTGAAAAAGTTGGTGTTTCCTACAAAAAGTTATTTCTCTGTGTTTACAGAAGAAAATAAATTAATGAGCCAGAGGAAATTGGATGAGATTCTGTATTCTTGCTGCATCTTTACATAGACCTATTGAATAGGTCATTTTTTTTTGCCACAGGACACCATAATAGTTAACTGGATAGCTGGAGATGATAGTATATTAATTACACAATCCTAGAGCTGTACTTTTCATATATTTTTTTAGATCACTCTAATAAAATAAGGCTTTCTGCTTTTATATAAGCACTGGCAAAATATGTACATTCTAGCATTCTAGCTCTTTTTATTTTATCCAGCTTCCAAATCTGATTTGAATTTATTCATGCTCTTTTCTCAATGCATTGGAAAATTTGTTCTCACCTGCGGTATGTTGATTTGAAAGAGATCCGAATTGGATTCTAAATGCAACCAACATGAATCTGAATCCTTATACATCTTCAATAGGGTCTGCCCTTCAAAGTAAACCTGAGTAGAAAACCAAACTTGTGAATGCTAATTATTTTATTATAAGTTTACAATAACAGAAACTTGAAAGTCTGAATGTGCTTCTGTCTTCCCTCCCCTTATCTACAAAAAGAAAGAAAGGAAGGAAAGAAGGAAGGAAGGAAGGAGGCTTAGGCCTGAGAAAGGTTTCTCAAATTACATTTTCTGTCTTAGACTCAAATTCCTTTTGTATGATCACTGTCTTGGTTGTGACTCTTGTTCCATTTCCTCAAGGTTACTCTTACAACCCATTACAATTACTATTATAGGGACCTTGAGATATAGACAGCCTGAAAAGAATGGGTACAGTTTCCCCTAAAATTGTTATATAAAGTAACTTTCAAGGTGATCAAAAAGAGAGAGAGGGAGAGAGAGAGATTTAGTTTTTTGACTGCCAACTCTAGTTTCTATTTACAGTGAATGATTTGCTGGGACTTGCCATCCAAGTACAGCAGTGAAAAATGTAGACACAATTTATCGCAAGGCTGCTGTGAACCAAAATGGTTTTTAGTAGTTTTGCCTTCCGGAAGCAAAAACGGAAATGTTTTGAAGGAAGTTGTATTATGTGGAAGAGTGTATTATTGGATGATTATTTGGAAAATGCTGAATGTCCAGGTTGAACCATCCTGACAGGCAACATCACAATCTGGTTCGGGAACAGCACCATGCAGGACAGATGAGCACTACAGAGGGTGGTACACTCAGCCGAGCGCATCATCTGCACCAAGCTCCCTGAACGGCATCTACAACAAACGATGGTGGACTACAGCCAGGAAGATAGTGAAGGACCCCAGCCACCCCAACAATGGACTGTTCGCCATGATGGGGTCAAAAAAGCGTTTTTGCTCCCTGTAGGCCAACACAGAGAGACTGAGGAGAACCTTTTTTCCACAGGCAATATGGACCCTAAACCCTAAGAACACTCAAGACTATAACAAGAACCTCAATTAGTACCTCATTTCCTAACTTTCCTAACTGTTTCCTAACTTATTCTCCTATCTTGTCTAGACTATTCTCTTGCTCTACTGCCCATCGCGGTCGCAGGTAGTTACATAAATATTTCACTGCATATCGTACTACGTATGACTGTGTATGTGACAAATAGAATTTGAATTTGAAATTTGAACCTCTGTCATACATCTCAATCCAGTAACCAAGCTGTTGTCTGAAATTTTTCATTGGGAACTGAATTGAATCCTGGAGACAGTGTATTTTCCTGATGAATGAATATCCTACATTCAGATATATTCACTTATCCCTTTTTAAGCTAATGCACGCCTAAAATTTATTAACTTGAAGGAAACGATTTTTTCTTCACAAAATTACATTTAGTATTATTTTATTGATAATAATTCATCATAGTTTGTTTTTATAAGAAAATAAAATGCAACATATAGTGATCTTTTAAAAAGGAGGCAGCTAGAAAACACAACAGGTGACAGACACTATTAATATATAATCTATTTATAGATATGAGAATTGTAGGGGACCTGTTCATTGTGTTCAGGTCAGAATTACACATCAGTAGATTGTAAGTTATTAATAAAGGACCTAAAGCAATGCAGCTACTTAAAATTATTAAAATTCCTGAAGCAAATAAAAAAATAAATTAAATTAAACCTTTAACCTTTCTGCTCTATCCAGCTACTCCTTTGACAAATTATAATAAATGACATAAGCCGATTATGTTGCAGTTACATTGTCCCATCTTCCTATTATAAAATAAGTTTTTAAATAGCAATAATAAAGTTTCTAATATTTTGACCCCATTTTATTTGAAGCTGTAGGTTTTGGAAAATATTTTAGATACGAATCAAACTCTGAGTTTACTCTTTTTAAAATGCTGTCTCCAAAATTGTTGGAGAGAAAAAAAAAACTCCCACCCAAATTGCTATTACAGTAACCATTGTAGTTGTTCTGTTTATGAATTTGGTAATGCATTTTTTTGGAGTGAAAAGTGGTTTGTAGAGTTAATAGTTCTGAAAGTAAGAAATTACCATATTTTTTGGTGTAAAAGTGGGCGAAAATTGTGGTGCGTCTGATATACTGAATACAGCCATTTTTGGCCTCCCAAGTCCCCACCCGCGCATCCCGTTTTCACTAAAAACAAACTGTTTTGCCTCCCACCCACCCCCTCCCCCACCGCATCTTGTCTTACATCTCCCAAGCCCCCAGAGGCATTTTGCAGGCCTCTATGAGCCTTAGTGTGACTCGTTTTTGCCAGAAACCGGGTGAAAGATGGGCCATTTTTTTGCAAAAACGAGTCACACGGAGGCTTCTGGAGGCCTGCAAAATGCCTCTGGGGGCAGGAGAGAGGGAAAACGGTTTGTGGGGGCAAAAACTTTTTTTTCTTGTTTTCCTCTTCCAAAATCTAGGTGCGGCTTATATTCCGGTGTGTCTTATACTCCGAAACATACGGTACCTTAAAACTTTTGATCCATGTAGCTTTCTCAGAATAGATTGAAATACTGCTTTTATTCTTGTGGGCTTGGTCATGAATTGAGAGGAATTATTATTTTTTTCCTAGGAATTTGCAGTGCTTTTTTCCCCATAACAAGATCCAGATGATTCAATAAAATGTTCTTGCTTTCTTGGTCAAAATATATTGCAATTTATACTGTATGCTATAGGACTTTGTACCCTATGGTGAACTTTTTATTGTAGGCAGTTTATGATGAAAACAAGGCTTCTAAAAGAGCTTTTGCTGGGAGAGAATGCAGGGGAAATTTAAAAGACTTGAATGATTGGATTTGAGCTGTAAAAACCCCAGAATTTAAAACAGTGGGGAAAATAACCATGTTTAGGTTTTTTTATAACATAAATCCCCAGAATTCATGGAGAAAAATGATACATAATAATTATCCTTTAATGCCTAGGTACTCAGAGGATGATATTACCAATATCTATTCTACTTAGTGATTAAAGGTCTATTGTACAACAGGAAAAAGTCCACTAAGACCTAAGTGCACTAAACAACAAAAAGCATCAAGTTCATGAGCAGAAGTTTCAGCTCTTTCTCTTTCTTGTGAAAAAAATATCAATGTTCCTTTAAGAAGAGCTTTATTGCCCATAAATTTGTATATACCTAGTCTTCCATGCATAAAAATTGTAATGACATGATTGAAGCTTTTACCCATTATTTAAATATCTCTTAATTTGAGTCCAGGTTAATTATGGTAGCCAATATGACCTCTATTAAAAGTCAATGTATTTTATTTTTTAAATAGAATATTTATACATTTAACTTTCCTCTCAAATATCCCAAAACCAGATGAGTACCAGTGGGAGAAAATTTTAGGAAACTTCAACAAAAAATGTATTTGATTTATATAATAGTATACTCACTGATTAGCGTCTAAACCATAAAAGAATAAAAGGTAGAGCTTAATTTTTTTTAAAAAAAATCTTAACTCTTTTTCTTCCCATCTCTTTTTATTTTCTTGATTACAGCCCTTAAAATTGAAGCAAAAAGTATGTGAAATTCAAAGGACATCTTTGAACAGATTTGAACTCTTGGCTATATGTCACTTTTCCCCCAGACTTGTTTTCTGTTTCAACCAGACTGCTGTATGTGGCCAAGATTCTAAAATATAATAAAACAGCTGGGGTTATGCAGCAAATTTTGCAACATCACTGTTATTAAACTTCTTAAAGAACAACTCTTGAGCAGCCTTTCTCAAAAAGCTAAATGGGCATACACTGCAGGTAGTCCTTTAGTTGATACCACAATTGAGTCCAAAATGTATGTTGCTAAGGGAAACATTTGTTAAGTGAGTTTTTCCTATTTTATGACTTTCCTTCCCACAGTTGTTAAGTGAATCATTCCATTTGTTAAGTTAGTAACATGGTTGTTAAAGTGAATCTGGATTTCCCATTGACTTTGCTCATCAAAAGGTTGCAAAAGCTGATTATATGACCTTTTCTTTACAATAGACTGACATGGAGATTACATATAGTCCTAAATCACAACTTTCTTTGCCACAGTTGGTTGGTTTCATATTATATTAACTTGTAATTTGCTTTACAAACCTCAATGAATGGGCTGACAAGTCACCTTAAGATGTTTTTTTATACCAGGGTTTCCCAAAGTGATCATTCTGCACCCTTAAGAGGTGATAGAACTATCCATTATTGTTGTTAATTTCATATGATAAATGTTTGTGAGTTGATGAACAATCTGAAATGTTATGAAGGGGCCAATGAGTTGAGCAGTTTGGGGACCCCTGCTCTATAGTATCATTAGGAAGTTTAAAGATGACTCTTCTCAATATTTGTATGTGTGCTTTTGAGTGGTGACCAGCCATTTCTTATAATATTCCATGATCCAAAATTAGATTGTACTTCTGTTTCATCCCTTTGCAGTGCACTTCTGGAAACCGCTCTTTGAGAATAACATGTTCAAAGTAACCTTCGGTTCATAATATGCTTCATTTCCACTGAAATGAAAAACTAATATCTAAACAGTACTGTTCCAGAATTGAGGTTCAGAACTTTCATTATTTATGTTCTTCGATTAGAAAATAGAAAATGAAGTCAAAAAGGGTTCTTTTCTTTTCCTTGTCCTAGACATACTTTTTTCCCCTATATGTGGAAATGTGTTTATATTTTGATTGGAAATGCCCCACCTGCGGCTCAAAGGAGATCCACAGTGTAGACTTAGCACTTGTCAGTGAAAATCTGACCTTCGTTTCACAAAGTCTTTGGATCCTGGCCATTGCATTTAGTCTGGCTATCAGTGAAAACAGAATCTGTCAGTTTTGAAGAGCACAGATTAGAAAGGAATGTGTAGGTTTGGAAACGTGGCAGCTCTCAGTACTGTGTATGATTTGAATTAAACCTTTTTGGGAAAGCTGAATAGCTGCAGGCCACATTTCAAGGAAAAACAGCAGTAGAGAGGGTTGTCTGTGGTTTATTTACTGTGTAACAGACCAACTTTCTCTTGTTTTAACACAGGGGAGAAAAATGGGACTGGTCTCTTTTAGACCAACCACACAGCTTCTCAGCTGACCACAAAAAGGAAGCTAAGCAGGCAGGGTGAGGATTAATATCCACTGTCTTTTAAGCCAAAAGGGTGTGAGAACTTTTTATAGGAAGTGTTTTCCACCCCTTCCTTGCCTTTTGCCAGACTGACGGTGTGGTCAGAGTTTAGACATCTTGAAACAAGCACAAGTTTGCATTACATTGTGTTCCAGGCTTCTTTTTTTAAACTGCATCTTAAATTTGTTTATGCCCACTGCTGAGCTTTTAGCAGGGCAAACCACTAATAGCTTTGTGCTACTTGCTGGAGGAGTATGAAACATTAAACAATGTGTCTTGAGCATTCTAGACAGTTGGCAGATTCTGACTGCCTGACAGACTAGAGCCATGTTTAATGAAAGAATAAAAATCAATTCTTTATCCCATGAAAAGAATAAAATTAAAATTATGGAACTCAATTATTAAACGGAATTCTTGAATTAGTCATTCAACCATTTGTAATTTGTTGATCTTCTAAGAAATATAATGATCTAGTAATTTCTTCATTGTTGCCTATTTTGTACTTTGCACAATTGTCTGAATTTATAGACATGTTATTACAGCGCAGTGATATATGAATGATTTTTTAAAATTTGCATTCCTAGGTTGTACCTCTATTCTAATATTAATATCTATTCTGCAATGTGGCATTATTAATTGTATGATGTCATAAAAAAATCTAAGGGTATAATTTGTGTTACTTGTTAATAAGATCATTTTGTCTATGGAAAACTATACATCATAATTGGTAATTGTACATACGTTTAACCAAAAAGTAAGAGGGTATTTGTCTGGTTCATCCAAAATTGTTTTTGATAGAAACAACAAACTTGATTTCTGGTTGAATATTATATTTCAAAGTTGTTATTAAGAATATTATATTGAAGAAATAATGCTCCCTGAAACAAGCATACCACACAGAAATCTAATTCTTTTCAGATATTCTTTGATTATTTATTCTTTGTTAATATGTGGCTTATTGTAGAACAGAAAATAGAAAGTAAGTAGAAGCTTTCTGTTAATTTATTTGTGCTGAATTGAGAGGGCTAAACTGAATTCTAATATTTTTTCATTGTTGAAGTGTTATACTATAATAAAAGGAATCCATTGGCCACTCACTGTCTTATTTTAAACTCTTTTCTGAAGGTACATTGTACAGGTTGAATACATTAGCCCTTCAGTAGAATATATTAGCCCTTCAGTAGAATTACCAAAAACAATAACTAGGAGAATCAAGACAGGCTAATTGTATTCTTTATAGTATATTATAAGGAAAATATTAAAGCAACCATGTTGCACATAATAAGATAACTACATACCGTAGGTATAAAAGAGAGAGAGAATGCCCTAGAAAGCTGGTTGGGATAGCTAGCAGCAATTTCGTCAGCTATTTTCTGGTAAAAGAGAGCTCTCAAAATCCAAATTCTCCATGTTTCTTAGGACCTTTATTTCAGCCAGTTGACTTTAAATGATTTAGACTTTATCTAGTTTCTATTCAGATTATGTAAATCTTTCACCTTTAGAACTGATTTGTTTGTTAATTTCCAAGGAAAGTGTTACAAAAAAAAGGACTTTCTTTTAGGATTCAATAGTCAGGCATTTCTAAAAGACAAAATTTACAATTACATATTTTTTGAATAATTCAAGAGATCCAGCTTTTCATCAATATGTACTAACTTACAATACAGTAAGTTAAATATATATGTTATCTCATGACTATATAGAAAGTAGTTGGGGAGACAATGGGGTACAGTGAGGTAATACAATCCCTTTGCTATTGTATAGGCTTTGCAGATGCTTAGGTTTAACTGTAAAGAGGCAGAAATCATTTAGTGTGAGTAGATGTATTTTCTTGGGTAAATTCTTTCAGGCTATTATTTCTCAGCCATTAAAATTTGTCATCTTGATACTTGGTTATTCACTATATACTATAAAATATTTATTAAGGTTATAGAACTAGTGCACTAGAAAAAAACACATGTGGAACAATATGCTGGCTGTACTGGATAAGAACATTTCTGCTGGGTTGCATCACTGTCTGTAAATTTTATTGATTATAATTAAGTTCGTCTGTATTGTCTCTGAAAACACACATAGGTTTAAAATCAATATATTCATTAGAAAACCAGCTTGAAGGGAGGTTTAGTAGAAATAAGCAGCAAAGCTGCATCTCTGACTGCATTTATAAGCATTAGCAGCTTATCATATTTTTCTATAAGAGGGAGGATTGGAATACTATTTTGTTAATTTATCTTCATATTTAGCTGTTAACCCATTATCCATATTCTTTATGTCAAGCTTCCATTAAAAGCAGAACTGTACTTTTTGTCAATTGCAGATTAAGCTCTGATTTCAGGTATCTAATTTTCATCCAAGTGGTTTCAGCTGCATTAATTTGCACAACACATCTGTCTTGCATCTGTATCATCTACTTTGATGACATATGGAACTATTATATACACTCAGAATTGCATGCTGTTACCTTCCTGAAATTTGTGTTGAGTTAAATGGGCAACACTCTACTCTTTAATCTCCTGCAGTATAAAAAATAATGTACGTGGGCTCTCCAATTTCATTTTTTTAACACTTTAATACTTTTTAAAAATGTTTTGGTTCTATTTAGAACAGTTCCATGATTCCACTATTCTCTATATAGAAACAAAGACCTTTGTACACTTATTTATTTATGGAGCATTATTTAAAAAACACACCCAATAAAATTATAGTCAAATTCCTAGGTATTTTGCAGCACAAGAACCATCTTAATACATACACAAAAGAAGAAATCACCTAAAAGGAAGGATATTCCAGAATTTTGGTGGCACCCAAATTGCAATTATACATTGCATAATCCTTCATGACAATCTGATAAATAAACCACATGGTTTATTTGGTTCATACATAACCAAGCAATAAACCATACTCTGAAATATTGTGCACCACAAAACCAGACTATTAGCGTAGCAGAATTTGTGTTTTATTCAAATTTAGTCCTTTAAGTTGCAATAAAGCTAAACTAATCTGAGAACAAATACTAATTATCAGAGTCAACTATCACAGACAATTGTAAACTTCTGTATCTGATATTGCTAAGCCTGAACCTTAAAATAGAACGTAAATCAGACCTGGAAGTAGTATTGAATAAGGAACATACAACTTACAACCAAGAGGGAAACAACTAAAAAGTTGGCTACTGTCAAAGGCGAGACCAATCTTGATCAGAAAACAGAGAAGGAAGCAGTGCTAGATGCTTATAGAGACATTATGTGTGCCTGAATTCCTTTATTAGTCTCATTTTTCTAGCTGAAAAATGAATTCCTTAACAAAACAGATTTTTAGCCTGGCTTTTCCAGCCTTTTATCAAAGCATATATATCATACAACATTACTGGAGAGAGGAAATGGATGTCTCCTCGGGATAGACTTGCCAGATATCAGGAGAGAGGAAGACATGTCTTCCTTTGTGGCCTCAGGTCTTCGGTAAGACCTTCTCCTCTGCAGTTGGAAAGAGACAATAATTCTATCTATGAAATTTTGCAGAACAATTTACCCACATTCACAGTCTTAAAAAAAATTTAGAATAAAAAAGTAAACAAATGTAAAAGACAAATTTCTTTATTTTCGGCACTATTTGTTTAAGAAGTTTTGTAATGGTTTTTTTTTTCCTCAGAGTTGAACTTTGTATTTTTCAAAAAGCAATGAAACCATACTATTGTGAAGATACTAGATTGGGACTGGAGAGGTGTTCCTCATTTAGCAATTGCCTTTAGCAAACGATTCAGAAAAGTAAAAATCTCAAAAGAAACATTTAGTAAATATTCTTATAATCTTTATTACCCATTCTTACTATAAGGCAGAGCCCCCCCCCCCAAGCTTTTGGGCAGCAGGGACCAGTTTCATGGAGAAGGGTTTCACCACGGACTGAAGGGGACATAGCTTTGCATGCCGTCTGCATCCCGTGGATGGGACTTCACATATTTGTGTGGCCCAGTTGCTGGCATACTGCGGACTGGTGCCGGGGTTGGGGATTCCTGCTATAAGGAATTAAAAGAAACTTTCAGAATTAATTAGAAAAAATGTGTCCCGGAGGCATTTACAGATGGAAAAGTATAGCTGTGTTGTTTTGAAGCAATCCAGAAATATGTTCCCAGAAGTAGAAATCATTTCTGCAATATTAATTTTTTCTGTATATATTATATAACAGTTCGATTTATTAGAATATAACTTCATAGCATGATACATTGTACTTAAGTCCCACTTTTTGAATGAAACTATATCATAGATTGTAATCTTTTTCTGTTGATTCAATTTTTTAAAACACTTAAGCTTTACAATTCATTGATATATGGTTGTATTACGAAATGGCTGAAAAAATACCTAATTTCAATAATGGAAGATTCTCATTAATTAATAAACTATGCAAATAAATAATTGAGTCAGAGAAACAAAATAACTGAGAAACTACTCAATTTATAGCCCAGATTTTGGCACTTTTGTGAGAATATATATTATGGTATTATTTTGGCTATTTATTGTTACTTATTAGAATTATCTCATATACATCTGGGAATCTAAGAGCACAATGTGACAGATGTAGGATTTTCCCACTTGATCTTCAAAATTAGTTCAAACCAGATATGTCTTGTTCAGTATTTGCCAATAATCAATCTAGGTGTTGAAGATTTAATTATTGTTACTACTGCAGTATGTTTTATTTCCAAATTTCTTCTCCCTGACCTTAGAATATGTTTGTCTACAGTGCCACATTCTTTGCCTACAATGCAGTGTGATCAAGTATATCACAAGTTCAAATGGTATAAATCTTTCTGAGAATTTGAATTTAGCACCTTTAAACAAAGGCTTATTCTGTAGCAAAGAGATAACAAACAATGGCAAAACCTGCAAGCTAGGCTTTACTTAGAAATATCATTTCCTTCCCTTACTACTCTCAACCCAAAGTATCTGCTTATTTTCCGTAGAGGTATCTTAGTAGCCATTGTCCAGAGCAAAGGTACCTCAGGCATGAAGTATTTTTAGGTAAATTGGGAGAACATTGGTTTACCAATTTTATTCCTGGCAACAGTATACAAAGAGGCCTGGAAGCATCTGCTACAGCAATATCTCCTTTGTTTTGTATTTTTTCGGTTCATTAAAACAGATGTTAATTGTGGCTGGTAGTGGAGAATCTTTCCTTTAAAGTCACTTATCAGCAGTTTGGTTTTGCATGGCTGCTTAGCTGATGGGGAGCTGTCCATTTATTTAAAAAACAAGGCCTCAGTTATCATATTGTTTAGTGTAGGGTGGAGAAATGAAGCATTCAGATGTGAGCAAGAGTAAAGACGCTATCAAAATCTTTTCTTTTTTTTTTTCAAAATTTGTAATGTTAGTAGATCAGTTCAATGGAAAAAGTGTTGTTGCTATTTGTTAAATGTTGCAATGTTTTTAAATATTTAGAAATTTATACAAAAGCTGATTTAATTAATTTTCAACTTTATTTTTATTTATATGCAAGACTTATTCCAAAGATCCTAACTGGAGGAAAACTACTATTATTTTCTGTTTAGGATGCTCTTAGAATACAAAAGGCACATGAAGTTGATCCCATCTAAATATAAGTAGAAGCAACCATAAACAGTTGTTCTGAAACGATAGAAATTCTTGTTCTATTCAATACTAGTTATTACTGTGCACCATTTAAAATATATTATGTAAAATGAATGGTTGCCATATCCAACATATAACATGTCCAAATAAAAAAAATAAAGTTTATCCAATAGTAATCAGTCTAATATTGAAAGTGCCCAAACTAAATTTAACATGTGTTTCATATAAAATCCTTCTTCATTTCCGTTTTGAAAACTGTTATTTACGCTCATGAAAATAAACACTCTGAGAACCACCTGGATTATCAAATGAAGCAAACAAAAGTGTGTCTTTCTACCCCTCTAGTTTATTTTTGCTTTTCCTGTGCAACCAAATGTAATAGAGAATGTGCTACCTGTAGATACCTACATTTATACACATCTGGTCTCAGTTGATACCTGGAGTTTAATAATAAGAACAACATCAATAATAACTGGCTGAGAGCAAAGAGCTGAAAGCCAACATCCTGCTTTTAGACTTCACATAGAGCCCAAAACTAATTAGAAAATAAAGATTGTGGGAAGCTGGAAGAGAATCTGTTAGTCAGAAGGATTTAACCTAAAACTTGAAGGAAGGAAGGAAGGAAGGAGGGATAAACCATGAGATTTGGACATGACAGTGCAGCCATAATTCCAGTAGAAAAATAATCCAGAAGATTCTGGAAATGTCCTGATGAAGTTGGAAAGCATTTCTAGGCTAATGAGCTGAATGGAGGGAGAAAACAGCAAAATGGGAACTGAAATTAAGAAATCTATAGTGGGCAAACAAGGAACAAGAGCCCAAATAAATGCTATTCAGTGGAAATGATGAACAGAAACAGTAAACTGCAGGTAAAAATAAATAAAATACAAGAAAAACCATGGAAGGGCATAGTAAGCCTGGTATTCTCCATTGTGGGAGGAAGCATAGACTCCAAATTGACTGGGTATTCGTCAGCAGTGATCACGTGATGAGTCGATGTAAATA
>JAEANM010011448.1:0-11831 GCA_017656035.1 Myanophis thanlyinensis | reverse complement strand
CACACACACACACACACACACATAAGCTTGCTGGCTAAAAGAAATGAACAATGAGCAGAGACTCAGAGTGCAATTAAGAAGAGTTCCCCTTCCCCTTCTTGACTTCTTTAGTGGTATGAAAGATGAGCAAAAGAGGGGCTCATCACTATTGGAGAGTGTTCTTTTTAAACCTACCCCAGTGTGGTATTTGTCATGTGTGTTTATATATGTGTGTGTATGAGAGAGGAGAAGAAAGGGGGGAGAAAGAGAAAGTTGTGCCAGAGATCTTGTTTTCATTGCCTAGGTCTTCACTGCTTAAACTATTTCTTTCTTTACTTACAACACTTTTTGGCAGAAGCAGCTGCTGTGCAGCAGAGCAACGAAGGCAACAACAAGAATGCCCCCATGCTCAAAGAAGGGGCAGCAGAACTAACTGCTGCTTTGTCTTGCAGTCAGGGCCATTCTGGGTCACCAGCCAAGGTTAGGGTTAAGGTTAGGGGCATACATTCCTGCAAGAGCCTCTGCCCTGTTCCAGGAAGCTACTAGAAGGCTTCACTGCTCTTCTCACTCACTCTCTCCCCAGAGGCAATCCAGATTCTACAGCACTGAAGCCTGGAGTAGCAGCAGTAGCAAGAGCAGGTGGCCTACTCCTGAGGTTGCTGCCTGCCCAACCTGATGCTCTATCTGCATGCTCCATTCAATGGGAAGGCAGAGGCACTAATTGGCTCTAGAACTCATGGCTAATTGTCTTGCATGGTGAATCAGCTATGGTGATTTGTCCTGCAGCCAAATGCCTGGGGTGAGGGGTTGGGGGAGGAGTGGTGGTTCCACTGGGGAGGGGGGGACAGCATTAAGCAGGAATGGACAGACAGTTTCGGCCAATTGTCCCATTCCCCATCAGTGTATCACTCAGAATTATACGATGGAAATGAATGAGTTAATGCCATATTGGAACAATATCTGCTGTGGTGTAGGGACTAGTGTGCTTGGAATCCCTTCAGGGGAAGAAGTGCTGCCAGAATGACTCCCAAAATCCCAGATGCTTTTATCTGTCTGATCCCAAGAGAATACAGTCAGTATATAGTTTGGTGAGATTCTTGTAAATAAGCTAGCAAAAATAAAGGAGCAACTTTGACAAAACTCACAGTGTCATTTTAGTTTCGTTTGCCTAGCATCTGCATTGATATGTTAATTTCAAGCAGTGCAACAAGAAAGATTTCTTGGCCTTAACAGAATTTGAGTATAACAATGCATAGCACATATCCACCCAGATGTCGATGTGGGCAAATTATGAATACCACCTTCAATTCTTCTCATTGTCTTCTCCAGATTCCCTAGTTCCCATGGTTGATCAGTTCATATAGGAATTGCAAACGAGCTAGCAGATGGCCCGAGATAAAATGGAGAAAAGTAAAGAGGACTACAAATATTTTGCAGAGCAACACCATCACCATCATTAAAAAAAAAACAGTCCCCTTTTCTCAGACTTTTTTGTCTGATTTCTGATGTTCTGTAACTGAAGCATGTCCAGTGGCTGGACTCTGAAGAGATGAGGTATTGAATTTCATGAAATAGAAATATTTGCTTTTAAGTTTCTCTGGATAAACATTTAGCAAACTGTTTTAGGGTAAAATGTTTAGAAAATCAATGGAAATACAGAAAGGATGTATATACTGTAGTTTGTTTTGTTCTTCCATTTTATATTTGATAAAATGCTGTAAAAATACAGCTAGAAACTAGAATTGTTTGATTTAAAAACTAATATTTATCCCAAAATAATCTGCACCAAACATTTTCATATAAAACTTCTGCAAAGATGCAGCTACTAGTTTTGATTCAAGAACCCCCCCATGGCCTCAGTGCCTTGTTGATGAGCTGTATCTTAAGAAATAGTTGGAAGCTGATAAAGTGCTCATTAGGAACCTAGGAGAGCTCACTCAGCCAACTCATCCCAAACAACTCACTGCAAGACAATTTGCCAAAGGTGAAGAAATGGCTTGGGAGTCTTTGGCAGTTTCATTTTAAAAGAGGTCAAAGATTTCTCCAGAGTTTTTTATTGAGCCAGAAAGAATTTATAATCAGCCCAGTGACATTTTCCCAGCTAATCAATGAAGGATTCCTGGGATTGGCCTGCTTCTTCCATTCTACCACAAGCCAAATACAGAAAAAATGGGCTGACAGCAGCCGCCTTTGATTTAGATTTAGATTTAGATTTAGATTTAGATTTTATTTGATTTATATACCGCCCCCTCTGCCTAGGGACTTGGGGCGGTGAACAGCAGAATAAAAAACACAAATACATAAATAACAATTTAAAACCCGTTTAAAATAATTAGATAATTAGATAAACCAGTTGCTAAGCGGCATATTTGATCACCTGATCATGGGGATGCCGCAATGGGCATAAGTGTGAAAAACTGTCATAAGTCACTTTTTTCAGTGCCATTGTAACTTCAAATGGTCACTAAACCAATAATTTGAGGACTATCTGTATATTTCCATTGTTAGGACACTAAACTAAAATGAGATAAAATAATAAAATGAAATCTCTTGTCCTTGCAAGATCATCAGAATGTATCAGTCTTTAAATTTTTTCCAAATTGTCTTGGTGGATTCACTTCCTGAATTGTCTGTGATGATAGTACTTCAACGGGAGCTTTTCTCCGTACCCTCCAAGTAGGAACTAGACAGTGAATAGCACTTCTGCACTGCAGCCAACATAACTACTTGTTGGAGAAAACCAGCTTGCATTAGAACTGTCCTGAGGTAGGAGCTGTGTAGCGTACAAATTAAAACAGCCATCTGTTCTGAAAAACAGCCTACTTCCTATTCTGTTTTGAGGTCAGTAATTGTACAGGTTCCGGACTGTCAAAAATCACATAGCAGAGAGAAAAAGATACAAGTGACATAATTTCCTCTAATACCACATGTGTCTCCAATTTCCACATCCAGTGGAGGTTCTTTTTTCATGCTTGTAGTGGGGTTGAATGTTCAGCTTAGTCTCACAATACATAAATATGTGCAGTCACTTATTTTTTACTGTCCTGGATGATTGCTTTTTGTTTTTCTTGACTGGGAAATAAAAACTAACTAGATGTAGAATACTCTCAAAAGCCATCCACTTCTGAAACTTCAGGTCTTTCAGCTAATGCAGAAATGTTGTAGTTCTTTAGGGACTCTTGAAGGCCTTGTTGGAAGTTAACACCCACCCCTAAAACTAGAAAAATGAATACATATTAAAAGGCAGAATATTTCCCCTAAAAAGAGAAATAGAAATCATAAGACAAAAACTCAGCTCCAGCCCTCTGCCCCCCAGCAGATACTTTAGTTATTTGGAAGACAATAGACTGAGCTAGCTTTATTTGCAACATAAAAGGCCCTCACCCTCAGGATGGGATTGCCCAGTTCAACCAAGCTTGCGGCTCAAAAGACAACCAATAAAGTTACCCCTGCGTGGCACCATGGGAGTCTGACAACCAATCAGAACACAAGTTAAAATTCAAACTCCAACAGAGGGCATAAAACCCAGGGGCTCTCAGCATCTCTGCCTTTTTCACCCGGGACTTCAAGCCTGCCCCACCAATAAACCATTCTTCCAAGCAGTCTCCATGTTTCCGGTGTTTTTTTCTCCACTTGGAACTGAACCCACATGGATGTTTCTTCCAACAGCCTTTAGGCAGAAGTCTGTCTTCATGAGGAAGGTGACAAAGATGAAGATCTGTTTTTGGAACAAGTATATTCTGGATGGCAGCACATCCCTGTTTTTCAGAAGCAAATTACTTCTAAGGACACACTCTTCTCCATAGCCACTTAGTGTGTTAAACTGAGCCAATGGGCCCTGGCCAAAATAACCAAACAAACAAAATTATCTATTATTTTTCTTGAAGCTTTACTTTAGTCAATCTTTGCTTTGGTAACTTAAAATGTTTTGAAGTAACTTAGGTGCTGCCTGCTAATAACAGTGCCTGCTAATAACAGAACGGCAAATACAGTATCTAAAATTGTTTCAGGATTATTCCAAATTATTTATGTCATGTTCTGGCAACTCAGATCCAGACTTATATCTGCCCAATTGATTGCACCTCTGTCTCTCAGTCAAGAATTAAAGAAAAACTAGTGGCAGTTTCTGGTGGTCACAAGGACCAACAGAGAATCAGAATCAAATGCTTTTCAGTCACTGACTAAAATAATAATTTAGGGGAAAAGCATGTACTCCATGGCTAAGGAAGGTTATGGCTAAGGAAGTGTTTCTGGTTCCTCATTTTCCGTTGTAATTTTGAATTGTTTTTCTTACTTTGAAAGGGAACAGTCTTTATGAGTGGGGATGGGAATAATTTGCACCTCAGAGTAGTCCTATTCTGTCCCTTAAATCTGTTGCTTCTGCCAATAAAATGTATAATCTTTGTGGTTTTTTTTTTTCCTTTTGGGGTACCCCTTGCCATCACCTCTGTTCCCTACAAAGCTTCATTGTTTGAGACTGGCACAAAAATGGGACTGGCACAAAAGTGACAAGTTCAACCAGTTTTTCCTTCTATCTAGCCTGAATGACCAGTCACAAGTGCAAGAGAAGAGTATGGGATGAGTTAAAAGAGAATGCCCTGGTGTTCTGCATAAGCTCCCTACTATGGCTGTGACATGTCTTTGAATTAATTATGAACACATTTATACACAGTTTTTCTGGAAGACCAGTAAACCCATCTCCAAAAATAGCTCAGCTGACAGGTTGGTAGGACTAAAAGATGTACTGTAGGTTGAAAAAAGGAAGCTAATACAGTGCATTAAGAGACTTCTCTCCCAGTTCATCCTTGGTTTCTTTGTTTCAGTGGCCTGTTAGCTGAGCTAGATAGAGATCAGGCCATGAATATATGTCCAAAAATAGCCCAGCTAAGGAGTTAACATGAAATACTAAGGTGCAAGATCTCCCCACTGGTGATCTGCCATTCAGATAAGATTGCCAAAGGTTGTTGAAAGGCGCCACTCCCACACTTACCTATATCTACCTCACATTAGATTAAAAACTGATTGGTAGTGGTTTCATATATTTCCTGCTAAATTGTAGGAGATACTAGGTAGTCCTCGACTTACAACAATTCATTTAGTGACCATTTTTTACAACAGCACTGAAAAAAGTGACTTATGGCTGTTTTTCATACTTATGACCATTGCGGCATCTCCATAGTCCTGTGATTAAAACTTGGGTGCTTGGCAACTGGTTCATATTTATGATGGCTGCAGTGTCCAAGGATCATGTGATCACCTTTTGTGACCTAACAAGCAAAAGTCTGGGGGGAAGCCAGATTCACTTAATGTTATTAACTTAACAGCCGCACTGATTCACTTAACAACTGTGGCAAAAAAAGATCATAAAATGAGGCAAAATTCAATTATCTCACTTAGCAACATAAATGATGGTCGTAAATCTAGGATTACCTGTACTAGATAGTAGGAGAAACAAAGCCAAGGAAATCCACCAATCACTCCCATTAAAACATTCCTCATTAAAGCTGTAAGAAGTCTTCTTGTTACTGAGGCAGATTAAAGTTTGGCATTCAGGGCAATGAAAATTACACAACCTTACTTTTCTGCTAGCTCAAAGATCTATGGAATGTGCATTAACATGACCCCAAGGGACAACCCTAAGTTGATTTTAATTGCAGCTTCATTGTGCTCTCCAGGTATTTTTTTAAAGGATACCTAAATATTCTCAAATACTTTCAGTCAGAAGTCAGTGTTGCCAAGGTTGATTAGGAATAATCTCTGAGATAATCTAGTTGGCCTGACCAATTTACTTCTCCCTGAAAAAAAGCAGAAAGGGCAACAATTGCTAATTTTGTTGCTATTTCCCCTTTAAAAATAAGTATTGATGATGTTTGGCTCTCAACTAAACTCTGTGTTTCTAGGTCTGGATAATTGTGTTAATTGATGGCAAAATGGTATTGTAAACCTTAGTGGAATTTGTTTTGTGATTTTTTCCCAATTAGCCTTATCACACTTAATTGCCTTAGTCTGGAAAAAAAATCAGGAATTTCTCTGCAACAATGTGGATCATATCAGGGCTGTATTAGTTCATCAGGAGAACCTATGATGTTTCTCATGATGCCAAAGGGATCCTTTGCGGATATGATCTACACATCTCCTAACTTTCTTTTTAAATAGTCACTGATCTTTATCCTGCTTTAAGTTCTCTCTTTCCAATTTAAATTCCTCCGCAGTTAGTCCTTGCTTAGTAACCACCATTAGAAGTTAAGATGGTGATGAAAAAGGATACTTAAGATAGGTCCTCAAAGTTGCAGTTGTCACAACTTCTACATGCCACATGACCACAATTTGGGTGCTTGGCACATTCAAAATGGTTGCAGGTCCTATACTCATGTGATTGCCATTTATGATCCTTCACAGAGAGCTTCTGACAAAGTGAATGGAGAAGCTGACAGGAAGTTGCATGCCATGATCACATGAGGTTGCACTTAATGACTGCAGCTGGAACAGATGTCATAAGTCAGTGTGGTCTCGTGATGTTTTGTTTTATTTTATGGCTGCATGAAGCAATGGTCACCAGTCCCAGTTGAGGTTGTGAGGGCCACTTGTTCATGTGGCTGGAAGATAACAAAGATATAATAATGGAAGACTGGAAACTGAAAACCTATTGGAAACATAGCTAGGATAAAATAGCACTAGAATCAGGTGTACAAGAGATTACAGCTACACAACCGTTCAAAAGACTGCTCTTTTTCACTGAGTTCCCTCTTCAAAGGAGGTTGCAAAGCAGTGCCCTGCTTTTGAAAATAGGATGTGAAAGCTAGTTCGGGCAAGGTCAAGAGTAAACAGACTGAAACCAGACTAGAATATTACCAAAATAATGGGGAAGGTAGAAAATAGTCTTCCCACTCGTAGAAGAGTCACCTCACGGGCAGGAGAAAAAGATGCAGGGATCTGAACCTTGATATCACTAAAATAGGTCTTGCACTTAATTCATAACAGTCACTGAAATTATCTTTTAATACTTACATTATTTTTTTTCTCACAATAAAGTCTACTTATGAAAGTTTTGCATCTTTGAATGCCTCTGCCAAGCCTTAGTTGTGATGCTAACTGTAATAAACCTGGCATTGGAATTCAGTCACTAATCCATTTAATAATGAGACTGTAAGAATAGCTGCTATGTGGAATCCACACTTAATGATCAAGGATGCTGATTAAGACAGTTCACAAAATTTTATCAGGCTGGTGAGGTGAAGTGTCATGTCTAGTTGGATTCAGTTGGATTAGTTGCAGAGTGAAGCATCTCCACAACATAAAATAATTGAAAAACATAGAGATCTAGAAAATATATATTTAAGCTGCATAGATCAGTGCTGTTTATTCAGCTTAAAGACTGGAAATCTAGGAACTTGGGCAGTATACACAGAGGTGAGTGTCTTTTATTAAATAAAAGTTGGCCTTCAGCTTTGGAGGCCTTCTTCAAACTGTCCTTGGCCATTTTAAGATAAGAAAAAAATAGCTTTTAAGAGACAGATGAGAATCATAACTGGTTTTATATGTATTCATGCCAGGGCTATCTGCAAAGATGAGTAAAGTCCTTTTAAAGTGTGTGCAGTGCTCACAGTGCTCACAATCATAATACCTATTGGAAGCCAAAGACCATCACTCTAGACAGCCCCGATTCAGGCTTAAATCGATTAAATCCATTCATGATATATTACAATTAAGAAAAATAATCTCTAAATATGCAATTTTATGTATATACCTTTCTTTTTTGTATGCTTTTTTATTTTTTGGAAAACTAAACTACAAAACATTACAAAAATAAATAGACCAAATGATAACTATATATGTAAGTCCACAAAGTCAAGATTAGATTAGTAAATTCTAAAACATGGCCCAAAGAAAAAAGACTATTTTTAGCACTAGATGCAACTTTCTTATTACTGATTTGTAATTGGCTTTAAATATCATTTCATTGTTCAGCTAGATTATAAAAACATGTCACGGTCCTTCATTTTATGTAATGTTAATTGACTTGAATTATCATGGCATATTGAGCCACAAAATAGCCAACTATATTTAAATGTAGCATGTTGTGTGAACTCAGCCGCTGTGATTATCATTTGGTGTATACTGTGCACCTAGAAAAAGGGTTAATTGAGTAAAGCATAGTTAAATTACTAATGAAGAAGCATGTCAGGAAAACATATTTTATGAAATCCTAGCACTATACCACTTTAATATTAAATGTGTACTTCCCAGAAGTTTTATACTGAACCACAATGTTCAGCAGATTAAATTAACCTGGTGTGTACTGGGCTCATTGAAACTGTGTAAATCAGCCATTGTAAAAAAAAAATCATAGTCCCAATAAATCCAAATGGTATAAGAATGGATAAAGGCTTCCATGTAAATATAGAGCATGACAATGCATAAATTTGTAAATGATTATCAATATGTGTATGAATAAATAGTGTTCCCATTTTGTAGTACAATGATGCTTTTTATTGTAGTTTCCAGACTTTAATTTCTGGACTAGGTTAACTGGTGGATCCATAGTTAGAAACAAACTACATCTGAACATAGAGGGGGGAAATGGTTATTAGGAAAGAGACATGTTATAAGGGCATAAAATTACGGGACCGCCTGCTGCCACCATCAGCCTCCAACTGACCAGTGCGCTCCCACAGGGCAGGCCTCCTCGGGGTGCCACCATCGGGTCGATGTCGCCTAACTGCCCCGAGGGTTCGAGCCTTCTCTGTGGCTGTGCCCTCCTTATGGAACGAACTCCCCCCTGAGATTCAGACCATTAATGACCTCCGAGCTTTCCGATGTGCACTGAAAATCCATCTTTTCCAGCTAGCCGGCCTGGCCTGATACCTCAGGGTTATTTTAATTGTGGGTTTAATTTGTAAATTTTATAAAGTTAACTTAATTTTAATTTTTAACTTCTGTTTTTAAAATTTAACAGCCTATATAATTGTTTTAAACTGGTTTTTAGTTGTTGATGTATTTTTTACTTGCTGTACACAGCCCCGAGTCCCTAGGGAGAGGGGGCGGTATATAAATTAAATTAAATAAATAAATAAACTTGCGCTTCTCATTTTGCAATTGTGTTGAATGAACTTTAATAGTATTTTATTTTTTCCAAACTTTCTCCAGGAATCCAACCTGGTCACATCCCTGGCTCTGTGAACTTTCCTTTCACAGAATTCCTCACTGAGACAGGCTTGGAGAAAAGCCCAGAAACTATCCAAAGTTTGTTTCAGGAGAAGAAAGTAGACCTCTCCAAACCTCTTGTGGCTACTTGTGGATCAGGAGTCACCGCTTGCCATGTGGCATTAGGAGCATATCTGTGTGGGAAGCCAGATGTGGCCATTTATGATGGGGCTTGGGTGGAGTGGTTCATGCGTGCACAGCCTGAAGACATTATCTCAGAGAGGATGGGGAAGAGCCTCTGAAGCACAGCCTTCTGCTGAGACAGAAACATTAGAGAAGGAGATGGCCTTCAGGAAGTTCTACCTATTGAGTGAAAAGTTTTGATAATGAATTAGGATACTATCTATAGTAATGTACATACTGCCCATTTTTCATAGCAAAGAAAGCATTAATTATGGGAAGATCAAATTAGAGTTCCAGGTAGAACACAAAGAACTCTGGAGATTTGCAACCACAAAAAAGAACTTTGCTTTTTAAGGGGATTAATTTTGCACTGTAACTATAGCGAATTGTGTCATGCTTCTAGCTATTTAGTATTAATTGTTCCTCCACTGAGTCCTATAATTTGGTTTCTGTTCATTTTCATGAAAATGCCATAGTACAAACATTTGTAAGTCAAAAGTATTTTAGTGCATTGCTTTTATTTTGTATTCTCACTACTTTATTGCAATAAAGTCTTTTTGCTTTCATCGATCCAAGTTGTTTTTATTTGATTGGTTGGAGACATTTCCAACAATTGGAAAGCATGCAGAGAAGATCAACAAATATGAATGGTCTGATGCAATGGATCAAACAAAATGGTCCCTGGAGTTGGGTATGTCAAGGCCAGTAATGGCTAACCGTTTCCGGACCGAGTGCCCAAAGTGCATTCATGAGGGCACAAATGTGTGCCTGCACACCTGAACCTCCAAAATGCAATGCGTGCACGGCCCCCGCATGCGCGTCCTGCCCGTGAGTGCGTGCATGGCGCACCACACATCTACACAGCCCCTGCATGTGCCCTGCCTCATGCATCTGCTTGTGCCCTCCTGCACATGCACTCACTCCCCACACACAAGCCTCACCCCCCCACGCATGCGCTGCAGAGACCCAAAGAGCAGATGGCTAGCAGGAGGCATGCGTGCATGTGCAGCAGAGCTGAACTGGGGTGACACCTTGTGTGCCGCCAGAGAGAGTGCTGCGTGCCACCTCTGGCACGTGTGTCACAGGTTCACCATCACAGGCCTAGGCTAGTGAAAAGAATGATGAGTAGAGGCATGATAGTATTACAATATTTGAGTGGCTGCCACAAAGAGGAGGGGATCAAGTTATTTTCCAAAGCATCAGAAGGAAAGACAAAACAAATTCCAAGTAGGGAGAAAGACACCAGAAACATGGAGGCTGGTTGGAAAGATGGTTTAATTGTGAAGCAGAGCCACCAAGCACTTGTGATTCTGGGTAGCTGACCACATGGAATGGACAATGGAGAGTGAGTCATATTTATGACCACTCTTGGGCTTTGACCTTGAGTTTCCTGTTCCTGTGGCAAGACATGCATTCTATTGGTTGCAGACTCCCATGGGGCCATGATTCCAGTTTGGATGAAGCTTTGGGCTGATGCAATGGGTTTTGTTTGTGCCATATGGTGAGGTGAGCTCTGCTGATATTCCTGGAGACGAAGGTCTTTTGTTTTGTAGATAAGCTGGCCCAGTCTTATAGATAGGTTGGCACCAAAATAGCTGCTGGGGGTGGGTGGGGAGGGAGCTGACGGTCTGAGTTTTTGTATGGGAAAATATAATATTCTGCCTTTTTTATATTTCCTAGAATATTTTATCCTTCTGAGAGAGGGGTGAGTGCTAACATTCTACACTGCATCACTGGAAGTTTTTAAAAATACACTGGATACAGTTATAGGTATAATGTCTCCCGCTTGAGCATGGGATTGGACTCAAGACCTCCAAGATCTATTTTGATTAATTTATTGATTGATTGATCTTGAAAGCTGCAGCCTTGAATTGGCTTGTTGGAGCAACAGGAAGAGGCCAATGGGTAGATTTTGTGGGGAGGAAGAAGATCCAGTTTGGTGTAGTGGTGAAGGCACCAGGTTAGAGACAGAGAAACGTTCAGTTCCAGTCCCATCTGAAGGGCAAAACCATCTGTTTAACTTTGGCCAGTCCTCTCAGGCCTAGGAAGCAGGAAAGGTGGGGGGGGGGCACTTCCAAAAACCTTTGCTAAGGAAACTGCAAGGCCAGGCATCGAGACTGATCCAAAGGCACCAAAACCGAAGCTAAGTAGCATCCAATTTCACTTTTTCACATAGCTCAGTTTCAAAGGTCGGATGCTAGGAGTCGGAAACTACCTGTTGCTATGTCTTCTTCTTCTTTCTGCTGTTCCCATTAAGGATCACCATAGCAAATCATCTGTTTCTACCTAACTCTATCCTCGGCATTCTCTACACTCGCCCCAATTAACTTCATGTCGTCTTTTAGCATATCCGTATAGCTGCTCTTTGGCCTTCCTCTTGCCTGGCAGCTCCATCTCCAACATCCTTACAGCCAATAAGGATGGCTATAAGCCAATTATACCAATATAGCCACTCTCCCTCCTCTGCACATGTCCAAACCATCTCAATCTGGCCTCTCTGACCTTGTTCCCAAAACAGCCGACCT
>JAEANM010011447.1:0-15269 GCA_017656035.1 Myanophis thanlyinensis | reverse complement strand
AAATATAAATATAAATATAAATATAAATATAAATGACTCTTGAGTAGAACATAATATGAAAATTTGGCTGAGAGTCCAGAGCCCAGTTAGGAGCAAAGACAGGAACATTTTGGAATCTGGTAGATGTACCTGGAATCTTAATACGAAACAGCTGCCCTGAATTAGAGCTTGCATTTTTAATAAATGACTGTGATGGTGGCCAAGAGTTTCTATTAAGTCACAGTCCATCAGACAATATTGCTCTCCATTCTTGCCTTTTGCTGTCAGAATGCCCTTTTCTTATCAAAGCCTCAGACAAGCAGGGATATTTCTAAATAAAGCATTGGGCTGCAGCTGTACACCAGATTCCCATTTTTGTCATGTTACATGCTGACATAGTTACTGTAATTTTTTCCTGCAGAAACACTATTTATATGAATGATCATGATTTGCACTGTCTTCACCTCCTCCTTTTCACTTCCTTTTGACCCTGGCTTTTATTACTCCCTTCCTGCCATTCAAGTCTTACTTAAAGTCTATCCCTCCTACTGGTAGAATAATACTCTAGTCTATACCTCTCTCAGGAAGTTTTCCAAAGTATTGAAAAAAAGTAAGAAATAATGAGCAAAAGAGAATTGTAGATAAAAAGAATTCTAAATATAATTTACACCGATTCTATTTTTCTTCATACCTTTGTATGCCTTTAAATAACTTTGCTTTCATCATATCTGTTTGTCTCTCTTTTTTAAGGATTTTGTTAACTCCACTTCCCCATGAATTACTCAGTCTTTGCCAGGCACAAAGAATCAGATCTACATGAGAAGAGTTCAATTATCTGTTTTATTGCTTAAGCCCATAAACAGGAATTTTCTCAGATTGATAGTTTGCATCTGTGAAAAACTAGCTAAGGTTCAACAACATTCAAAGGAGCGGGTCAAATGTTGCCCTCTTGCGCCCATGAGGGACTCCAAACTAATTCCTCATTTGAGTCCTCCCCTTGGCTCAGCCAGTGTCTCTCCAAAATCTTTCCCTTCTTTTCATTCAACTCTTCCTTCAGGTTTACATACGCTTATTATTGCTATATGAATAAACCACTGCAACATACCTCTTTTGTGTTGGTAACCATATTCATTTAACTATATTAATTGAACACCCATTCATTCTTCATCCTGTATCTTCACATATTTTTGAATACCTCATTTCCACTATATTCATCTTATTTTTATGTTTATTTTGTCTTTTATTTAATTTTTATTTAATTTAACTTATATACCACCCCCTCTCCCTCAGGACTCGGGGCGGTTTACAGCCAATAAAAACAGAATAGAAATACAGAATACAGTTAAAATCAATTAAAATAATTAAATAACGGCTGATTAGATAACAATTAAAAATACAATTTAAATAATTAAAAACAAACCCACAATTTAAAATCAATTAGTATAAAATTTAAAATTTAGATTTAAAAGTTAATTAACCCTCAGTATGTGTCTTGTCACATACATTTCTCAGTTCCATATAACAGAATAGGCAGAAGCATGCTCTTATAAACATAACTTCTTACGACAAACATTCCTTGTGAGAGTCTTCATTGTATTGACTACCTTTCTATCAGCATTTACAACTTCTTAACATTTCACCATCCAGTTCCTCCCTCTTTACATTCTACAATTTACAATTCTACATTCTACAATCATTCTACAAAGGTACAGAAATGCATTGACAACTTTTTTTTTGTACTATGTATGCAAAAATTGCTTGCCATATTTGCCTTACCAAATACAACTATCTTGGTCTTCATTTAATTTTTAGATGTTCCTTGAAGCTTTATACCAGTGATGGTGAAACTTTTAGAGACTGAATGCCCAAAGTGTAAGTCTCTCCCTCATGCATGTGCACGTGCACACTCAGGGGAGAGCCAAAGATCAGCTGGCAAAGGGAGGCAGGGCACCACAACACCGGCAGCTCTGCAAGAGGTGAGATCTTTTTCTTCTGTGAGCTTCTTCTGTGTTTCGTCATTTGCAGGGAAACTGTTTCCCTGCAAACAACAGTGAGAAATGCTATGGAAAAATGCGGTGGAGCTGAACTGGGGTGACGGTGTATGTACCCACAGAGAGGGCTCTGAGTGCAACCTCTGGCATGCGTACCGTAGGTTCACCACCACTACTTTATACAATCTACCCATTCATCGTAAATCATTTGGGACCTCAGCCAACCACACCGCTTTTATTTTATGTATGCAGAAACAGACACATTTCACACACACACACACACACACACACCACTAACAAGCAGTCCCTATATACTTCTCCATCAATCCATTAAACAATCAAGGGTCACCACACACCGTTGCCTCACTCCCTGCTCATTATTGAAACCATTAGCTACAGATGCCTTTCTCATGCATGCTTTAACTCATCACACTTTGCTCTGAATGTATCCTGCCATTAACTTGCCACTCTGTATTTGCATAAAACACCTCATAATGCAAGCCTGTTCACTTCATCATACATGTCCCCTAAACTATCAAATCCACAAAGAGTTCCTTTCTGACATACATGCATTTTTCAGAGACTTGCTTGAAGAAAGAAAAATCTGATTTTCAGAATTATGAAAGTTACAGTGCACTTTCTAATTTTTGTACATTGTCCCTTCTTATACTCCTTCAATCAGAATTCTAACACCCTTCCTGACACACTTAACAGATGTATTCCCTGTATGTTTTCCAAAGTCTTGCTGCTTTACTCTTTGTGTAGAGAAAAACAACAACATCATTCAAATTATCAGGCACACATGTCATATTTATACACATTACAAAGTCACACGTTCAATTTCAATTTCAAATGTATTGGTCACATACACAGTCATACTTTCAGATTTCACTCTGTAAATCAAGTGCTTATTTTATTTTAGTTGTACCATCTTCAACATTCTCACACTATTTTTCTTGTTCACCAACACGAATAGCATTCTTTTCAATTCCAGACCTCAACATACCACATAGCACTGTCATTTCCTAAAATATTCCTTTCAGTACTCTTGTCACTTCAGTTTCAACCCAAATTGCTTCATCACTTTTATAATTACCTTCTGCTCGCTCTTTTGGAGACTACTTGTTTAATCCTTTCCAACCACTTTTAAACTCTTTAAAATTTCCTTCAAAGTTGCTCTGTGCTTTAATCTTTTAATCTTAATCCATTGCTTTATTTGTTTATCACAATTATTCAAACAATTCTATACAGCTTACGTGTCAGGCCCAAAGAACCAAAAATTAGACAAGGAGTTATTTCAGAATACTTTTTATCACTGCTTCCTATAGACTGGAATCTTGCCAAACTAAAGGATCTGCATGACTATTACATATAATCTGCAAACTGCTGGACAGAAGGCATTTTTGCCCTTTTCCTGCATATCAAAGATTCCAAGTTATGTTGTGTTTTTGCTCCCTGGGAAAGAACGCCTCTACCTGTGACTTTGGAGTACATTCCATCATGTTACATTAAAATATCCATTAAATTTCATAAATATTAAAATCATTAAAAACCTTGGAAGTTTAAACTCTAAAGGCTTTGCTTAAAAGCCTTGCAAATGATCATGATTTGTTAACTGCTTCCTGAAAGATAAAAGTGTGGAAGTTAGCCTGATGTCAAGAGGTAAACTCTTAAATTGATGAGGTAACTGAGAATGCCATTTTCTAGGTGTCCACATTCCTGGATCACTCTAGAGCCGTGATGGCAAACCTATGGCATGCGTGCCCAAGTTGGCATGCAGAGCCATCTCTGTCGGCATGCCAGCAGTCAGCCCAACTAATATACTGTGCATGCACTTGCGTGCATGACTCTGTGACTGCACACGCACTAAAAACAGGGTGCTATAGTCATGTGCAACTGTGCATGCTCTAAAAACATGCCGCTGCCCCAGGAGAAGATCACCCCACCAGCCACCAGTAAAAAGTGGTGTGTCGCTGGGGAAGGGAAGCCACCCGGGAGATTGCCCAAAAGCCGCCAGCAGGAGGAGGGGTGCCAGGAGGGCAGTGTGGAGCAGGACAGCTGCCTGGAAGAAGATCACCCCACCAGCCCCCAGGAGCAAGTGGTGTGCCGGGCGGGCAGCCTGGAGAAGCACAGCCGCCCAGGAGAAGATCATCCCACCAGACCCAGGAGCAAGCGGCATGCTGGGAGAGCGGCCACCCTGGAGAAGATCAGCCCCAAAGCTTCCAGCAGCCGGAGGCGTGCTGGGAGGGTAGCTGTCAGTGGCATGAGGAAAGGCAGCCACCTGAGAAATCACCCCCAAGGCTGCCGGCAGCGGAGTGGGGAAAGACGGCCGCTTGAGGAATTGCCCAGGGCAATGACCAGCCCCTTGAATTAGCCCAGAAAATTATTAGCTGTCAGGGCACATCTGAGAAAAATAAGTGTTATTCTGCTAAAATTTGGGTGTAAAATTTATTTCAGCAGGAACAAAAAAAAAGGAAAATGGGGTGTTTTATATATTCTAATGATTGATGAACATGGAAGATTTGTGGGGGAAGAGGTTAAATTGCATGGGATGAAGACTTTGATATTGGGAATTTATGTCTCAAATGAGGACAAAGTATTGCTCTACAAATAATTTATAGGAGATTAATAGGATTCTCTGATGAAAAAATGTGTTTAATGGGGATTGGAATGGAGTGATCTCCCCACAATTGGATAAGACTTCAGAGAAAAATATTAAAATCAGACAAGGCAAATTACCAAAAATTGTCTTTGATCTGATGGAGATTTAGGGTTGTTTGATATATGGAGACAGAAAGCTGGCAATTCAAAAGAATGCACATACTTTTCTGAAAGACATACACTCTTTTCAAGAATAGACATGATGGAATCCAAAGAACTCAACTACTAAGGTTTCTAAAAGTAATTACCTAAGACATTTTCACATCATAATCCTGTGAGTTTGGTTTATAAAAGAAGTTCTAGTTCTTTTAGATGACGACTAAATGAAACGTTGCTATAGAAAGAAGCAATAGCAGAGAATTGTAAAAAAAAGGAATTAAAATATTTTTTTGAAATGAACTTAGGTAAATGCACTGATTTGAGAATAGTTTGGGATGCAAGTAAAATCAGGTCGAAGACAATTTTGGGTAAATAACCTCTAATTTTATTAAAGGTTATTTTATATAGCATAGTAGTGAACTCAAAAAGAAAAATCAAGAGAAAATACAAACAATTTTGGATGAGATAAAGAGAAAGGAATTGAAGACATAAAGAGAATTAAAGAAATTTCAAGAGAAGCTAAATATTTTTCAACAAATTAAACTTTTACAATAACAACTGTCTATGTTGTCAGTAAAAAATGAATTATGTAAAGCAACACAAATTTTGGCAATGAACCAGGGAAAAGACTAGCATATAAATTATGAAAAGAAAGAAAATTATGAAAGGAAAGAAAATGATATTTTAAGTGATCTTGACTATGTGTTGGAATGGTCATTTATTTGGCAACTTCAAATTTTGATCAACAAATGCTCTGTCTTACATATTGGTAAACATAATCAGAATGCCAAGTATAAGCTAGGTGACGCTTAACTAGCCGATGACCCTCACTCTGTCAAGGATCTCTGATGATCTCTGTACCAAAGTTCATTGTAACAACACTGGTAAAGTTCAAAGTTCAAACCTTTATTGTCAATGCACAACATGTATAATGAAATTGAATGTGCCTCCATTGGTGCAACCACACAAGAACATAGGCTACATCTCAAGACTTATAAAAAAAAAATCCCTAAGCCCAGTAAATAATGGAGCTAGGCACACATTCCTATATACATATATACATATTATTCTACCGGCATGTACATATTCTATGTTGCACTGGCACTGTAAGTTTGTCATATTAAGTTTAGTTGTGGTGTTACGTTGCATTTTGAAATCTGACAGCCCATGGGTAGAAGCTATTTTTCACACTGTTTTGTACAGCTGGCTCTGCTTCTATATCTCTTGCCTGATGGTAGAAGTATAAAGCAGTGCTGTCCAGGATGAGTCATCCCTAAGGATTTTCCTCACTCTGCTGAGACAGCGGGACCTGGTGATTTCCTCAGGGTTATGGGGCAACTGGTGATTTTTTGTGCTGTCCTCATCACCCTCTGTAATGTCTTTCTGTCTGCGGTTGTTAAGCCAGTGTACCATATCATGATACAGTATATGAGGACGCTTTCTATCGTTGACCAGTAGTAAAAAAGCATTAAGAGTTATATATTTAATTTTGCACAGGTTTTTTTCTGGAAACATTGCATTGTTAATTAGAGTTTATAAATCTTATGCTAGACCAATCTTAGAGTATTGTTCAACTGTTTGGAATCTCCACCATATATCTGATATCAGTACAATTGAGCAGGTCCAGAAGTACTTCATGAGAAAAATCTTGCACTCTTCAGTACACAACAGAATTACCTCTGCTATTAGGCTCGAAATTCTCGGTTTGGATAACTTAGAACTTTGTCACTTGCAGTCAGACTTAAGTATTGCATATAAAATTATACGCAGCAATGTTTTACCTGTAAATTACTTTTTTTGTTTTAATCTCAATAATATGCGCACTAACAACCACTTCAAACTTAATGTAAATTGTTCCAAACTTGACTGCAAAAAATATGACTTTTGTAATAGAGTTGTCAAAGTCTGGAATGCTCTACCTGATTCAGTTGTTTCAGCTACAAATTCTCATAGTTTCAGTCGCAAATTGACTTCCGTGGACCTTACATCATACTTAAGTGGTCAGTACAGGGATGTGTATAAGTGCACTAATGTGCCTATTGTCCCTATCATTGTATTTTACACATATTTTTTATTCTTGTATTCGTATTTTTGTTAAACTCAAACAAACAAACAAACAAACAAATAAATAAATATTGAAATTGCAAAATTCAGATACAGAGTGATTGGACAATGTGACAATATAAAACACTTCATCAATATTGTTTCAACTTGTATAAAATAGATGATAACTCTCTAGAGAAAATAGATGAGTATCTAAAAAAACAAAATTTACTGAGAATTACACAGGAACAAAGATTATGAACTAATCTACAACTTTAAGAGAAGATTAAACCAGGAAGTGTGCCTGGCCCAGATGGATTGTTAGGTTCTTATTGAAAATATTTTGAGGAGGAACATCTAAAACTTTTACAAAACACAATGAACTCTATTTTATAGGAAGGAAAAATACCAGAGTAGAAAAGAGGACAGTACAGACTAATGCCTGAAAAGGGGCAAGATTTGACTTGAATAAGAAAATATTAATGAGCATTAATGTGGGCATTTACCTAAAAGGCAGTTAAATGACAATGTTAGAAAAGAGTTGAAAATTTTGGGATACTTCGAGCAACATAATGAAAAAGAAGCTGCATTGATTTCTTAGGTGCAGAGAAGACCTTTGACAATTCAAATTGGACTTTTTTATTCAAGGTTTTGGAAGATACACATTTTGGAGAGACCTTTATAAATCGGTAAGATCAATTTACACTTTACAGAAAATACAAATATTTGTCAATGGAGATTTAACAAAACCCTGTGAGATACAAAAAGGAACAAGATAGGAATGTCCACTGTGTCTTCTTTTGTTCATTTTGGTTTTTGAAATACTGAAATAGAGATATAAGACAAAATGGGCCGTTTTGAGAGTAAAGATTTTAAAAAGAAGTGTGTAAGTTAAGGACTTTTGCAGATAAGTTGATTCTGGAATATCCTTTAAAAACCTGAAATATTAATGGGCAAATGGTAAGAGAAGGGAAGGGAAAGGAAGACTTGGATTAATGGAGTGTGGTTAGCATTCCTTGACTATCTCCCAGTTCAGCCAAAACAATGACCACTTCTATGTTGGGAAAGAACTTCTTGTTTAGTCTCCTGCCTAGCTTCCCGCCAAAACCAGGGCTTTCATTTTTCTACCCAGCTCTCTTTTCACAGACAGACAGACAGACAGACAGACACTTTTTAAACATATAATTCCAATGTATACATACATAACTGAACAGAGCTAGTTCATTTTTATACTTTCTACATTTAATCACCTCCAAGCACCTACCTTTTAGGGAAAGGAAATGAATCACTCTATATTTACCTGGTCAGGTTCCAAACGTAATTGAATAGCTACATGAAATGAAAGGATTTCTGCTTGAATTATGTACACTTTTCAGATTCTAACATGTACAGTATTTTCAACATGCCTTGGAAGCAGTTTACATTTCATTCCCTGCCAATCTCCAGTTCTGTGATTTCAAACAGCTGGGCAGGAGAAAACTGTTGCAATATCAAGTAGGTTTCTTCATTTCCAAAACCTTTAAAAAAATTATCTGACAGGTCACATGTTTTGTATAACAAATATCTGATCGCAGAACATTGGCAGGGAGGAAAACAGTTTATTTTTTTCCGGAAGAACACATTGACTAAGTCAAGCTTTCATACAATTATTATACTAGTGCACAATACTACCTGTAGCAGTGGCAATCTCCTTTTCAATCATTATGTCTACAAGCAGTTTTTTGGAAATTGGGATTCATGGAAGATTTATGGTTCTGTTGAATGACTTCTCCAGAGTTTTAAACTAACTGTGGCAAGTAACCCAAAGCCATTTTTAAAAAGATCTAAATTTGTGGTGGTAAGCAATTATATCAAATGGCTCAGTCCAGAGCTACAGTATGTCAATGCTGTTTCTAGGAAATCGACTAGAGGGCAGCACAGATCAGTCCATCTACCAAAAGCTAAGGGCACTCTCAGAGGGAGAATAAAAATACTGTATGTTCTCCTTGTAAGTTGAACCAAGTAGATTTTCCAGCTATAATTAATAGCACTTACTCTGTTTGTGTATCAAAGGCTTCTCACTCTTAAAACAGTCAATACAGATTGATAATATTATTAACCCATCACCATGCAGTGATGGTGATGTAAAAAAGGGGCCACCTTCATAAAAAAAAAGAAACTAGTTTCAGAATAACAGAACAGAGTTTGATGGGACCTTGGAGGTCTTCTAGTCCATCTCCCCTGCTCAGGCAGGAAACTCTATACCATTTCAGACACCTGTTGTACAATCTCTTCTTAAAAACGTCCAGTATTGGAGTATTTACAACTTCTGTAGGCAAGTTGTTCCATCGATTAATTGTTCTATGGTAATTGTCAGGAAGTTTCTCCTTAGTTCTAGGTAGGTTGTCTCCTTGATTGATTTCCATCCATTGCTTCTTGTCCTGCCCTCAGGTGCTTTGGAGAATAGGTTGACCCCTTCATCTTTGTGGCAACCCCCTGAGATATTGGAACACTGCTATCAAATCACCCCTACTTGTCCTTTTCATTAAACTAGACATACCCAATTCAACCAACCATTTTATATGTTTTAGCCTCCTCCTATATGTTTTAGATTCTAACTTCAGCTTCCTATTTTGCAGTATTTTAGCCAGGACCCATCTCCAGCTTGCTATACCTAAGCTACTATATTTTTTAAAAAGCATTTTTTTGTATTTATTTGCTGCAAAATTATCACTGCTATTAACTCAATTAAAGAGATCTGTTTCTACACATCCTTGATCCTGTGAGAAAAGTACAGTGTCATGGAATATAAGAAAAGTCTTAGCCTTTTATTTAATTTGAGGATATCATGTCAGTTTTAACTTTGCAATGAGAAATACTAACTTTGGACACTCACAGTGAGGTTGGGGAAACTTTTGGCACCAGTCTCAGACTTGCACCACCAAAGTTTTGTTTCCATTCCTGGAGCTCCTGAGCAATTCCCATAGATTTAGCTTACAACTTTCTGTCTTTTGCTGGAAGTTAGATTTTTCTCCTTTCCTCATCAAGAATGCTCCAACTTTTTCCAAAGGGATGACATACCTGTCAACGGGGATGAGGGCGGGTCACAGGTTGGGCTCCATCTTTTGCCTTCTCCCATTGGTTGATTTGAAGCTTTAATCTCTTCTTTATTGTTCTAAAATTGGCAGCAGAGAGCTTTGGCCTGGGGCACTTTGAAACAGTTTCTGAGGGCTTGGAGACTTAAAGTAATGACTGAGCTAAAGGTCAAATTCATTTTTATAAGCAGTAGTTTCAGTTTTAACTGGCCAGTTTGCAGCTTTGTACTCCCTTAGCTTCAGCAGCAGTCTTTGAAATTCATAGCTTGCCTTGCAACTGACCTTCAGAAAGTTTCGTCAGAGGGTCATTACTTTTTCACCCCTGCTGTTTTCACTAAAATTTCAGGGAAAGTTCCTTGCCCAAAGCAGTTTTCTGGCAAAGTGAAGCATGTGCATTCCCAAAGGGTAATTTCTTCCTGATCAAGGGCACCAACC
The DNA here is from genome assembly GCA_017656035.1 of Myanophis thanlyinensis. Taxonomy (NCBI): domain Eukaryota; kingdom Metazoa; phylum Chordata; class Lepidosauria; order Squamata; family Homalopsidae; genus Myanophis; species Myanophis thanlyinensis. The sequence continues at coordinate 4,987 of JAEANM010011447.1, read as the reverse complement.
AAAATGAGATGCCAATGAATTAAATGAGCATTTTAACCTAATCTAACCTAGCTAATTGGATTCCAGTTATAAATTAAATATCTAGACTAAACATAGAGTGAATTTTCTTCTCCAGGTTCATTCATAGACTCTTTGGGGCAGGTGACCTAAACATCTAGGGCTACATACTTGGATCAGCAGGAACACACCAGGACTTATTTGTGGGTTATCTCCATCACATCATGTTAAGGTACAATGCTAAGAATGAATATGCTAACTGGATTCAAAAAAATGCTTTTGTTGGTCCTTTTCTCCAGTTTAACAGAAAAGACAGATTTGTTTTCCACATTAATAATATGCTAAGTTGGCTTCATAGTAACACGCCAACTGTTTTCCAGAGTTTAATTCAGAGTTCATAAAATTAAGCTACATTATAATTTCCATAAAAATGTATATCTTGAAAAGATGTGTAAATTTGTTCATCTTAATCTCTATAACTTGCTCAGAGAACTCTGCTTACAAGATAGATTGTATATTATATTGTATTGTATTGTATTGTATTGTATATTATTATAATATTAAAAATTAAAATTAAAAATGAAGTAAATTGTCAGGCATTTTCTTCATTATATTTAATACAACTAAAATCTAAGTCTGATACTTTCTATTTTCCATGTGCTGCTTAAGGCTGGGCATATACACCAAGCAAACTGACATTTAACAAAATCTGGGTCTGTGGCTAAATATCAATCCCAAAGGCTCACATGGTTTCTTCAAAGGGATTCATCTGAAAAGAGACATTCCACAATTAACAATTTTGTCTTTGATTTTATTGATGCTTACACAGATTGCAAAGATTGGAGGCTGAAGTATTCTATATGCACCTGTGAGTGTTCCTGAAAACAGGAATCTGAACAAGAATTAGTGAAGCAGCTTTAGAAGTATACTAAAAATGAGATTTAGCTACAGGAAATACATTATAAGGACAGGCAAAACCTAGCACCCATATCCTACCCAGAGGAAATTCCAAAATCATATGCTCTGTGTACATGTGCCTAAAAAGCCAGGTAAAAGGAAGTAATCTCAGATTAGCAATCTCTGAGACAAAATGCCATCAGAATCAGAATGTCAATGAAGAAATGCTCAATTATCTATCTATCTATCTATCTATCTCCTTCAACCCCTACTCATTTGGTCATGAGATGCTAAACAGCCAGTACCATTGGATTTGGATCTCCAGCAGTAAAAACACTAAATAATAGTAGTAAACAAATAAATATATTCCATTATATTATTATTAATATTCATTAATGTAATTACATAATTATATTAATATATATTATAATAAATTATAATAAATTGCTATTAATAGGATTGCTGGTAAAATTAATTTATTCCAATTTATATGTCTGTATAATTAATTACATTATTAATCAATATTATCTATTATATATATAATATATATAAAAATCAGGTGCCAGTGATAAAAGTTGGTTGAAACACAGAATTGAAAAAGTAGTCAGAAGTGATCAGGTTAAAATACTGTAGTCTTTCAGAATGCAAACTGATAAAATCTTGACTCATAACATATGAGATTTAACTGTCATTGCAAATAAGAAAGTGTGGATAATTGATGTGGCAATACTAAAGGATAATAGAAAACAAAGAATTGGAAAAATCACGAAGTATCAATATCTGAAAATCAAAACTGAAAGATTATGACATCAACTGACCATGATGGTCCCAGTGATCAAAACATTACAGTGAAGAATGGAAACATAGAAACTGTCTGCTGGCCCTTTCTATTTATTGTTGTTTATATACATCAGCAATGCATGTAGAATGGGAATTAATTGACAAGCATATGAGAGACCACATGGATTCACAACCATATGGAAGTGGATCTGGATCATGTCTAGTTATTCATACTGTACATCTTATGGATTTTTACAATAGATATACATTTCACTGCATTTCGTACCATGTATCATGTATTTCGTATCATGTGATGAATAAAATTTGATTTGATAGATTTACCTGTATGGTAACAATACTTGCTAATCTTGACAAGCTGTAGAAAGATGAGATGGGAACATCTCACCTGAAACCAAGATAAAATTGATAGTTTCTGTTTTCCCTTCTGGGGATGAAACTTAAACTGTAGGCATAACAATTAAGGAGAATGTTAAAGCTTGCAAAGTTTCCAAGGAGAGCCCTACATTGTATACTATTAATGGCTAACAGAATTTTTTTTAAAAAAATCAAAGCTTCTGATTTATTATAAAAAGCAGTATTTATTGTAAAAAAGTGGCTGGGTAGGCCATGAGTAAACATTGTAATTCAAAATCCCTTGGGAATAATATTTGCGAAATTATATATAACTCTTCTTATGTGATATCTGTATCATTATATTTTAGGAAGGAGGGAAACCCACAAGCACTGTTTGCAAGGTAACATCACTCTGTACTGCTCTGTTCCAGGTAACACCTAACATGCATGACCAGAGACTCATGAGCATACAACATGTAAGGATGAAGAAAGGCATGGTGTGAAGGCTCATGTCCCAAAGGCTAACTTGGAACCATTCTTCCTGATGCAAGTGATCTTGAACCCCTTGCAATTATATAACTTGCCATTTATTTATTTATTGCATTGGGTCTGCTACTTGGAACTCTGACACATTTATTATTAACTGCTCACTCCCATAGAATCATATAATATCAAATGCCCTTACAGGGATATTCCCCATATGACTTTGTTTGTTTATTGTAAGTCTCCCAGAGAGTAGGAATAACAAAACCAGAAAGATTTTGATTTTCAGACAGGAGTATTTTCTATCCACACAGAATCTCTGCTGAATGCAGTATAGCCTTTTGATTCACAACACTTTAAGATAAGTCCTTTCCTCCTAGTTTTATTAGCCCCAAATTGGCCCCAGCTGGCTTCTGGTGGGCTGTATCTGAACAGAAGAAAGACAGAAGGGAAGAGTTTTTTAAAAATTATTTCCACTCATTTCAGTTTTCAGCTAAAAAAAATAGTTCTCCTGGGGTGATTTTTAAGCTGCAGAATGAAAAAAGATATTGGTGATAAATTACCCTGGATGGATGTTGATTGTGAACTAAAAAAAATGGAGAGGTTACATAATATGCTTCCAATCTATATGTTACTCTTAGAGAAAACCTTGCATCCCATATTGAGAAAAATGTAGGTGTAATGGCTGCAAAAAGTGTAATTAGTGTAATTTAGGGGGTCTTGGCTGCAAAAATCTGAATAAGCACAAGATGGCAGTAATACAAAAACACATCTCCTGGTCATCCAAATTTTTACAACTCATTTATGATACTCCATAAAAGAGCTGACATACAAAAACTTAACTTTTAACATAACTTTAAACTATCACCTGATACCCACTAATTTGGAAGTCGAATCAAACTCAATGGGAGAGTTTTAGAAACACACACAAGTAAAACCAAGCTCTACACATATTAACTTCCTCGTCTTTTAAAAAGGTTCATTTTTAATATTTTAATAATTGGGTTTACATGTGTTTATTTATTTAAAATTCAAACTCAGGGAACACAGGACTCCACAGTTCAACCCTGAGCTACATGAGCTCTATTTGATACCGATAGTATATTTCCTCCACAGTTTTTTTTCCCTCAGAACATCCCTGAAGATATGTCCTCAAGACTCTAAATCCTCTTGTTACTTTCCTCTGAACTTGCTCTAATTTGTCAATATTGTTCTGGAAATACAGTGCCCAGAATAATACACAGTACTCTTAATAATTTTTTGAACTATTACCATCTAGCAGACGGTTTAGGATAATAAAAACAAGGACGAATAGGCTGAAAAACAGCTTCTATACCAGAGCAGCAACTATATTGAATTCTATGGTAGGGTACAATATTCAGGCATTGTCAGGGGTTTTCAATTGTATAGAATGTGAAGGATGTGTGTCTGTGTTTTATTTTGTGGTTATAATGTACGCTGAAGATGGCATTTAATTTCGTTGTATGAGGTGCAATGACAATAAAGTAATGTAAATTAAACTGATTTATCTTAATGTAGCTGCCATACTTTAATAGATTTTCAAAAGGAACGTCATAATGAACCTTATTCAAAGCTTGTTGAAATTAAGGTGGCTTATTGTGATTTGGATGGCTCCCACCAAATTACTATATTTGCGGGACCTTGAAGACCTGGCTGTTTGCCCAGGAGTTTGGCTAGGATGGATGTAACCCCTTTTGAGGACTGTGTGTGCATGTTGCATGTTGAAACACGCTTGGAAGTTTAAACATGCTTGGAATAAACACATGTCCATCATTTGACAAACATTAAAAATAAAATAAAAATAAAATACAGGTAGTCCTCCACTTACAAACATCCATTTAGTGACCATTTGAAGTTATAATGGCACTGAAAAAAGTGACTTATGATCATTTTTCACATTTACTATGGCTACAGCATCCCCGGGTCACATTATCAAAATTCAAATGCTTGGCATTCAAATGTCATATTTACGACAGTGGCAGTGTCCCAGGGTCATGTTATCTACTTTTGCAAATTTCTGACAAGTAAAGTCAATGGGGAAACAAAATTCACTTAACAACCATGTTACTAACTTAAGAACTGAAATTATTCACTTAACAACCATGGCAAGAAGGGCTGTAAATGGGACAAAACTCACTTAACAAATGTCTCTCTTAGCAACAAAAATTTTGGGCTCAATTGTCATACGTTGAGGACTACCTATATAAAACTAATAATTAAAAATAATAAATAAATTTAAAAGAAAAGAAGTAAACTCAAAGGACAGACTTGATAGACTAATAAGTCTTCTTCTGCCATCAGTTTTCTATGTTTCTATGTTTGTTAAGAGTCAGTTTTTCTGTTGTTGCTTGTTCCTTTTTTTACTGCATTGTTTTTACTGTTTTATAAATCTCTTGTTCTCTGATGAACCACCGGAGTCATTGAGAATTGAGTAGGATAGATAGATGGATGGATA
>JAEANM010011446.1:3623-14539 GCA_017656035.1 Myanophis thanlyinensis | reverse complement strand
CAGACAGACAGACAGACAGACAGACAGATAGGCTAAATTGCAATTAACTTTGTTGGATAGAATGTTTGTAACTAAGATGAATGTTTTACTAAAGATGATGTTTTTGTTCCAGATACTTATACCGATGACCAGTATTGTTTTTAATCAGAGGCAAAGGGATATTTCTAAGTTTATCTGACAAGGAAAAAACCCCTGAAAATTAAATATAAATTGTTGCAAGTTGTTAAAAAAAAGAAAAAAAAAGAGGAGGGTTGGCTTTACCAGTTTTAAAATTGTACGTTGATACTTGTACCAAGGAGGTGGATTCCCAGGAGAGAGGGGGTAGGTTCCAGAGGAGTAAGAGGCAACTCAACCCAAATATTATATTTAAGAGAAAGGGGGTGAAGACAGCCCCTTCCTGATAGTTTACAGAGTATATTATAGATGCAAACAGTAGAGTCTTTAATGTCACAAGAATTTGTCTATAGGTGTGATACAGTTAAAAAAAATAAGCTTGGAAGACTTACCACATATCATTTTTGGTTTTGGACCTGACACACTTGTAATTGACTTTAAGAATAATTTTAAGCAACATGAAGAACAGCTGCAACTAAGACAAGATAAAAGAAATTTGAGTCAAAAACTGAAATTTAATTTGAGAAAACATCTCAGACTTGATTCTCCTTTTTCTTAAAGGTTTAGAATGGGGGGACGGCACATTCAGACTTACAAGATTTTGTCACTGTGACCCTGCAGTAAAAGTAGTATTAGCATTCATAGTCTGGCCTACCACAAAAGGCTAACATCAATTTTGCAAGTCTCAATGTACCGTCTTTCCTTTTCTGCCTTTAACTTTCAGAAAATTAGAGAGGATCAGATCCAAGATGAGTTCTCCCATTGCATTTCTGCTTTAGACTCATGTTTCTTTTATCTGATTGTCAACTTCTTTCTAGTCCTTAAGATTATTCTTATAGCCCATTACACCACTTCATAATGGTATACAAAATAATTTATGCTGATACATTCTATTAAAAGTTCTTTAGAAACTCTTCTAAATGTGCCAAAATTTAGTTTTTCATATTACAGTCTCAAAAGATCATCTATAGACTGCTGCTACTCATACGTCTGAAGTAGTATGTACAATATATCTCCAAGTAAAATCAAGAGATTCCTCTTCTAGTAGCTTCTGTAAGTACACCACTATGTAGAGGTAGTTTTAACCCAACTGGTTTTATTCAATGCTGGGAAAAAGTGAGCCTATGTTGTGGGTTACAATTGTCCTTACTGGATAGTCCAGGGGTGGTCAATTATGGCTCTTTCATGACTCATGGACTTCAAATCCCAGAATTCCTGAGCCAAGCTGGGAGTTGAAGTCCATGAGTCATGAAGGAGCCATAATTGCCCACCCCTGGGATAGTCCAATCCCAGATTGACAGAAGTGGAACCAGACAGTTTGTACTGGGGAAGGTGTTTTAAGCATTCGTGTTTTTTGAATTGCTAGAATTGCTATATAATTATGAATTAACCTGCTGGCAGTTCTAATGGGGAAAGGCACTCTTTCATGTGCCATCCGTTCTTAAAACATTAGATGAGTCGGAGAAATTAGTATCTACAGATTCTGCTCCACCACGGATCCAGATGCTAGATAACTTTACCTCTGAGATTGCTTTGTATATTATGCCTTTATGTTTGATGGGAATGTTTTTGTTTTTGGGTGCCTGAAGAAAATATATCTGACAGTTCAAAAGACTAAAGGCGAGGTTTCAACTGAACAATGCACTAAGCAGGTAGATTAGTCTACTCGTGAGGGTGGGTGGCGGGGGAAGTTGAATATTTGACAGTAAGTCATCTTGTCTGATTGCTTAAATCTGAGCACTTTTATAGTTAAAATGATGCCGGGGAAAAAAAAGGAAGTGGGAAAATCTTGAGATTCATTACCATCTTTCAAGATTGTCCTGGGGGCACATACACTCATTACTGTGGCATCAACCAAGTGAAGGTTTCCTTAAAAATATTGTTCAATCTATTTAGAATCCCTCGAGCTGATGGTTTTACATTTTTGTGGCTCGAGACACTAACGGTAGCAATTAGTTCACGTTGTCTTCTATTTTATGGTTCCTTCCTTCCTTTTGCAGTCCTGGACCCCTGATGAATTAACTTCCCCATGATTGCACCATAATCATAATGAGCTTTTGAAAATCATGAATGAAAATAGAAGCACATGCAATCACTGACTATGACTAATAAAGATAAATCAGATTCGCTATCAACCTTTTTTTTTTTTTTTGCAATGTTTGACCCTTTATGTAGAGGCAAATTATTATCCTTGTGCCTTTGATCATTACAGGGTTTTCTCCAATTGAGACCTTTCATACAGACAAAACTAGCTGAAGGACTAGCCAAGGAATAAAAGAAGCATTACTGCAATTTTTTTTCTTAAGGGTGAATTGGAAAGATACTTGAAAGGACAATGAAACGGGCTGAGATACAACATGTAACCAAAATAGTGCTAATTAATTAAAACAGCTATGTCAACCCAGTCAATTCTGTTATAACATTCTTGAAGCTATTGTTAAACCTGGGTTGACTAATCTGAGCACAAACATGTAAATATAGGTATTGTGTAACAGGTACTTACCATTTCCCCTCCTACTCTTAGTAGCATTTTCCTACTACAATGCAAATATTACTATTGCTTTGTTCAGGCTTGTTCCAACAGATAAATCTCCGGGTGCCTCAAAGACTCTCTGAAAGGATGCAAATGACCAGCTGTCTGCAAGGAATATAAATCCTTCCATTCCCCACTCAGCAAATCCATTCCTCTGAGCAAGTGGGGAGAATGAAGAAGACAAAGATGCTTTAGGTTCAAGGAAGACCAGGGAGGAAGGAGTTTTTCCAATTGTAATTCAGCTGCTTTTCAGTTCCAGAAAAGGTGATTCAAAATGGCCTTTTGTAACATTTTCTTTGGAAGCAGAATTGGCAGTTAAACATTTCACAGCAGAAGATCTCTAGAAGCCCCACGTCAGCCTTTGCAAGTGGAAAGGGCCACTGACAGTTTTAAAAAGTCTCTGGTATATCATCTGTTCTATATTTTGGGACTGTTGTAATTTATGGGCCTTTTAATGAATAATTGCATCAATGTCCAACTGAGCACAATTTAGATGGACTCATGAATATTCCAGGAAAGAACCCCACTAAATTCAAAATTTTGTACTAGAATAAGAAAGTTACTCTAATTTTCAAGTCAATATAGCTAGAAAATATTGAGGGGTATTGGCCATTCAAGGAATCAAATGAATGGAATTTGAAAGGAGGCTAAATTTGACTAAAGATAATTTCCAACATTACCTAATAGTTCTCCTTTCTACATTGACCAACATGACTTCGGATATTCAAGGACTTGAGCATCATTCATATTCCCACCAAGACTATCTTACAGTGGGGTGGAAGGCAGAGTCACCATAGATTCATCTAGGCAAAATCAAAAGGTAGCCCATAAAAATAGCAAAGTTTGACAACATTAAGCATAATTATATATTTATTTATAGGCAAGGAGGCTATCATGCATCTTACAATACATCCTAAGTGCACATCACTCTTTATTCATTTGGATATTGAATAGTATTTGCATTCTAATTTCCTGGAGTAGTGATGGCTATAACTGCAACATACACCCTTCATGCACAATTTCAACTGATATGAGGTTTTAAAGAAGAGGTTAGACAACCATTTGTCTGAGATGGTATCAGGCCATGATGGTGAACCTATGGCACGCATGCCCCAGGTGGCACACTGAACCATCTCTGTGGGCACATGAGCCATTGGCCCAACTCATCGTCTGCACAAGTGTGTGCGGCTCACGTCTGCGCATGTGCATGACTCACATGCATCTGTGCATGCATGTGTGACTCCCCGTGGGACTCCTGAGTGATTGTGCATGCGTGTGGGGTCACATTTGGCACTCAGTGCCGAAAAGGTTTGCCACCACTAGTATAGGATCTCCTGCTTAAGTAGAGAGTTGGACTAGAAGACCTCCATGGTTATTCTGCTATCTTTATTTTCCTATCTCAAAGATTAAACTCTCTAGTCAACACTTATGTAGATTCCGAATTACTTCAGTGTTAACCGAAAACAGAAGACCACTTCCCTCACTTTTCCCCTTTAGCAGGCAATCTGACCCACAGATTGTTTTGAAAAAGGAATGTCCTTTCTCTTTTTCTGGAAAAAAAAGACAACATCTCTGCAGTAGCTCCAGATGCCTCTATTTTTCCTTTTATATCTTTCACCGCAGCATCTTTGCTTGGTCATGATGATTTTGTTTGAATGCAATTACTCAGATGTATATTGGTAAGATGGGAACCATATGTGTTTCCCCGTATCTCCATTGGTGCCTCTACTGTATGTGTAATAAGTAAGAGTTTATCATATTTAAGATATTAATGGAATCAAACATACCATCCCCTTAAGAGTAGTTGTGTAGCTTTTTTTAATGCTTAGAGCATTTTTTTAAAAAGTAACTTGTTAATTGAAACATATTTTAGGTGAATAATATTACTAATAGCAGCTTACAAACAGGCATCCATTGATCATCTGTACAGTTGATATATTCAGGGAGCAGTGAGACATATAGGACCATAAAAAGTAGACAAATATGAAAGCACATCAGAAATTGTAACTGAAAGCTGTCTGTCAGTGTTAGAAATATATATTTTTTAAAACCAGTGATTCCCATCTTGTGCTTTTGGAGGGAAACTATGAGCTATATAGATCAGTAAAGCCAGATATTCTTTGATGTCTTTCATCTCTGAGTTGTTTGGTAGGGCCAGCCAGCTGTCAGACACAGTAAGCCAATTTCCTCAGAAAGTTATGGTGAGGGCCTCAAAACTGATAGCCTTGCTTCTGGTCATTCTGTTGAAATAAACTCATTGTCAGATGGAATCTGCTTTTATGCATGGAATTTAATCCCGGGGTTGGGTAGAAATCTTTACTTTTGTTGTTTTGGTGTTTCTATGATTTATTTCAACAATGGCAGTTCCTCAAATTAGCTTTGCATCAGACCCCCTTAAGACCTCAAGCTTTCTAGATGGTTAACTGAGCATCCTTTGTAGAGAAAAGGGGTTGTTCACCTACTCTTCTATAGATACTACCTACTCCTTTGGTTATGAAGAGATCTGTAAATCATCCAAGCATCCATTAGATAATTAGAATAAATGGTTTCAGTGACCAGTATTCTTTGTATTCTTGATACGGATTCTGTGCTGTTGATTTTTTTTTTTACAATATGAGATTCATCCTATCATCTCTGTTTCTATCATCTCTCCCTCTATGTCTCCATATTTATACAATTTCTTGTTCTTTCTCTCTCATTCATCTACTATCTTTCTTCTTCTTCTCCTTCAATTATATATCTGTCATCTCTCCTTCATCTATCTACTGTGTTATTATAAAGTACATTCTGTAATAGTACCTTTCTTGTAATGTTAGATCCATATATAGAAAGAAAGAAAATTATTATAAAATGCAAGTAGTACATTGATTATTTAATTGATACAATTCTATTTAGAATTTGACATGAAAGAAAATACTGCGAATGGAAGAAATAATATCTTGGAATTACTTATTGCAGGCTAAGGACATCCTAAACCTAATTTATATTTGAGGTTAGTAGGCTTTGCAGCACGATTCAATTACAACGTATTTCAAACTAAAGCAGATCTGAAAGCTCAAGCTCAATGATGCCAGTTGCTATCATCTCTTTTCAACTAGCAAATTTAGAAGAAAGGACTTGGGTTGGTCTACATTCATGAGAGAGTATTACTTTAATGTATCCAATGGTCTCCCAGTAGCAGCTGCCATTTTCCTTTTTCACAATTTTCTTGGAACAACCACCATAACTTTAAAAATCCTTTCAAAGAGATGTTTTGGAATGTACCAAAACACCAAGGAATGGTGTTTTTCTCCAAGTGTATGAAATTGCATTGGAAAGTGCTCCTCAGTGTCTTACAGGTCTCTCTCTCTCTCTGTGTGTGCATGCGTGTGTGGTTGCTCTCCTACAGATTCCATCAACTCCTAGGACAAGATATCAAAATCACTGCTTTCTTCTCAAGGGTTCTTCACAAAAAAGTGAACTGCAAGGTCACCAAACTCAGACCCCACCCAAATTTCAGAGGATTCCATCTTTTTTTTTTCCATAGGTGGCTCCATCATCATCTTAGTCATCCATCCATCCACACTTAGTCATCCATTCAAGCATCTTCAGAGAAATTTGGTCATCCAACTCAGTTAAAGAAACAGCCCTGTTGTCCAACGCATCTAAAAAAAAGAGATAGGACTTTGATCACAGGTTTGTGGTTGTCATTTTGATTTTTTTTTTACCCCTTCTGCCAAGAACCCTAAAACTCCAGCCAGCTTAATTATTTCTTCAGTTCAAACTGAGAACCATTGTCAAAACTTTTACGCAACTATCTTCAAAGAGAGAAGTTCTGTTTTGGTTCGTACTAAACTCCATGTGACTTGATGGGCACATGCAGTTTTCCTGACATGATACCAGTGGTGGAATTCAATTTTTTTTACTACCAGTTCTGTGGGCGTGGCTGGGGGGTGTTATGTGACTAGGTGGACAGTTTCTGTAAGCAGGGCAATAAAGATTAGGCTAGAAACACCACCAGGATGTTTTTTTCCTGCCTTCCTTACAGGATTAACCCTGTAAAGTGGGAAAAAACAAAAGGAGATTTCTTCTAACAATCGGTTCTCAGAACTGCTTAGAACATTTACTACTGGTTCTCGCAAACCTACTAGAACCTGTTGAACTTCACCTCTGCATAATACACAAGTGGTTGATAGTGTCTTCTGCCAGATGCTTTTAACATTCACACTAACTAAGGTTGGGTGTCCAATCTTGGCAACTTTAAGACTTGTAGACTTAAAGACATGCTGGCTGGGAAATTCTGGGAGTTGAAGTCCACAAGTATTAAAATTGCCAAGATTGGACACCCCTGCTCTAGCCTGAAGCTTTGGAGTTCAATCCAATCCTTTATTGTCAATGCACAACATGTGTGCAGCGAAACTGAATTATCTTATCAATGCATTTATCTTGCTCAAATTTGCAACTACTTCCAAATTCAGCTATATGTGTAATATTTCTCTTTGCTGCTCAAATGCAAAATGTAGTGACAATAGCAATGCTGCATTGCTTGGTGTGTATTCCACCATTTTAAAAAAAATGGGAAGGGGATGAGGAGAAAAAAAATCCATAGCTTTTTGGGAAGATGCTGAAACATACAATGCAAAATGTGTCATTCAGGCTGCAGCCACTAGCAAGTGCTCTTGAATAGTTTTTCAAGGCACTGAATCCCTGAAACTCACCCCCTCCCCTGCCAACCTCCTTCAAAGCTTGCATCTCCAGCATCTCCAATTTTAATTGTTAGGAGAGAGGAAGGCAATTCATAATGAGGGGGAAATCGCATTGTTGCCAGAGAATCAGGCAGAGGGCACAATCCACCAGCCCTTTTTAATGTGCAAATTCGCTGACAAGAATGGGAATAGCATAAGGGCTTGTGCAATTCAACTGGCCTTGTGCGAGGGTATGTCCCCGGATCCAGGAGATGCCAAGAAACTGTAGACTCTTCAAGGAACATAAACATGACACAGTCTTCTAGCACAAGCCAAACAAGGAGAGGCATAATTTTCAACTGTTATTTTGCATTGATTGACAAACCTTAAAAACATTCTGCTTAGACACTCTAGGTCTAATTATATTTCAGGACTCATCTCAGCCATCCATCGACAATGACACTGATTTACTCTTCATATTATCTTAGATAAAGTGTGACTCTTCAAACTTTCATTGCATTGGTATCTTGTTTAGTAAACTGTACAGTATATGAATCCTTGTTTGTATAAATCCTATAAGTCCATAAAATTTTATTTGCCTAAACATTATAAAGACACAGGTAGGTGGGCACAGAATCCCATTCATTCATATATTTGAAGTCTTGAATTCTAACATATTCTAAAAACACCAGATTACTCTGTCCATACAAAGGCACCTACTGGGTAGTGGCAGGTTTAATTTTAACAGGGAAACAATAAAGGGGAGCAGTGAAGAGAAATTAACTTTGAATCCTTCCCTCCTTTTTTCCCTCTGCCATTTTGTTTCTTAAACATTTTGCTCCTCTTCCAGCTTGTGCTTAACTGCCATGGTCCTGGATGGAAAGGGTTTAAGAACAGAGAGTGAGAAACAATCCTCAGAACTGGAGGGATCAGCTTCAGCCATGGGGTACCTAATTGGTTCAGAGCAATTTCCATTCTCTCTGATTCTATCCACTTTAAGCATTTCTGGATTTAAATACATTTGAGCCTCGTTATCCATAGAGCTTTGTATGTGAGTATAAAATAACTTTATACAGTGTGATGAGCAGCTGTTCCTGATGGAGAATATTTAGGAGTTAATCCATATTATATTTGTTGTTGTCTTGGCATTATGGGATCATCTCCACATCCCCCTAATTATGGCACACTAAGCAGTTTTTAGGCCATGTCTTCATCTTTTTGCCATTGTCTTGTCTTTTACTAACACTAGAGGCCAATGAATGTCATCCTCATCCATCCACTGTTAAATGATGTTCTCCCTCTTTTCTCAGCATAGGTATTTGCCTTGGTGATGGTCTAGCACAGGGGTGGGCAATTATGGCTCCTTCATGACTCGTGGACTTCAACTCCCAGAATTCCTGAGCCAGCATGGCTGGCTTAGGAATTCTGGGAGTTGATGTCTACGAGTCATGAGGGAGCCGTAATTGCCCACCCCTGCTCTATCCAGTCATGTCCGCCTGTTTTTAAGAAGAGATTGGACAATTCTTTCTCTGAAATGGTATAGGGCCGTGGTGGCAAACCTATGGGACATGTGCCGGAAGCAGCACACAAAACCATTCTGTGAGTCCAGCGCAGCCCCACTGGCTCCTCGTCTTGTTCCTGCGCACCAGCCAGATTGCTTTCGTGCATGCGGGAGCACTGAAACACAGAGGAGCAGCGTACCAGCATGCCCATATGCTCCAAGAGCCAAATGTCTGGTTTCTGGTGCGTGCATGTGCACCAGCCACTTGTTCGTCGTGCGCACATGGATGCCAGGAAACAGAAGCCCAGACAGCCGGGTCTTGGAGCATATGTGCATGATGGGATGCTGATCTCTTCCAGGTTTCGGCACTCTCGCATATGCGAAAGCCAGCTGGCTGGAGTGTGTTAAGGAGTATAGTCCTCCGTTAGGAGAACAAGTACACAACGGAGCGTTTTGAGAGTAATTTGGTATATTACACAACACACTATACAGTTACACTGAGTAGTAAAAATAGGTTTTTAGTTTAATGGAATTAGAATTTAAGCAAAGTCCATCTATTAATCCGAAGTCATACACATTCAATTCAGTCAGTCTTCAAACAATTCAGTTCGGTAAACTCACAGTATACACAAGGTTCTTCTTCAGTGATGAACACGGAGCCAGCTGACAAGGAGCCAGCTGGGCTACGTGGGGCTTATGGGACGGTTTTGTGTGTCGGCACACAGTGAAGTTTGCCATCTTTTAGGGACTCCTGCTTGAGCAGGGGGTTGGACTAAAAGACCTCCAAGCTCCCTTCCAACTTTCATAATCTGTTAAAAATGTATAATCCCAGCAAGTTCTACCAAAATATGAAGAGCATCCTAGCTTCCTTTCTAAAGTAGGTCGGAATCTGTATCAGGCAGCATTGATACAGGAAGATGCTGGAGCCTTTGGTAGTGGCATCACATTATATCTGCAAGAGAAGGAAATGGTGAACCATCTCTATATTTTACCAAGAAAATCACACACGGATAATCAAGATGCAAAAATTGATGATGTACTCCTGGTTGATGGATCCCTCAGGTCAGATGGCACTAAGCATGTTACGGAGGAATAGCTGAGGATCTTTACTAATGGTGTTTATGGCATGACTCCATCAAAGCTAGATTCTGGATATTCAGTTGCTGGTATTGTACAGGAAGATAAAATCTGAACCTGGCAAAGATAGAATTACAACAGAAAGATGAAAAAGTCTGAACATGGGACAGCTCGACGCAGCAAAAGATGAGATGAATTTTAAGCATTTGTGAATTTGAAAGGGGTTGGAGTGTGACACTTTTAATCAGACAATCGAAGTTTACTACTCTGGAGACAAAAAAATAAAGAAGGAACAGCGTTGCTTTCAGAGTCAGAAAAGATGCAGCAAAAATAGTACAACGGTACAATGCAGTCATTGACCAAATAACATTAATTAGACATCACGGATAACCCTTAACGTGATGGTTATCTGAGTTTATGCTCCAATCACTGATGCAGAAGAAGAAGAGGTTGACAAGTTTTATGATGAAGACTAATTTGAAATCGACAGAGCATGCAGGCAAGATGTGTTGTTTATGATTGGAGACCGGTGTGTCAAAGTTGGAAACAGTTATGAGGAGAATGTTAGTTGGACTGTACAGTATAAGATCTGTGAACTCAGAAGGAGAGTCTAACCTAGAATCGATATGCTAAAGAAATGGGAAAACAATATTCAAGAAACAGTAGAAGGGTCAACAACTAAGCTACTTTAGAAGATATTCCTATTTACAATTCTAGTAATAGAAGATGGAATTCAATTTAATCCAATTTTATTATTTTTGCAAATCACTTAAGGTGGCGAGAGCATATTTAACATACCTTCCTCTTCCTATTTTCTCCATAACAATACTCTGGTGAGTTGAGTTGAGCTGAGAGAGAATGACTGGCCCAAAGTCATCCAGCTGGCTTTCATGCTTAAGGCGGGACTAGAACTCATAGTCTACTGGTGATTGGCCCAAAGTCACCCAGCCGGCTTTCATGCCTAAGGCGGGACTAGGACTCATGGTCTACAGGTGATTGGCCCAAAGTCACCCAGCTGGCTTTCATG